>CAAKHB010000616.1:17958-28062 GCA_901007665.1 Aeoliscus strigatus
TTGTACAGTTGCACAAGCTGACAAACATGCAGCCGCCGGCACTCATACACAAACACACACACACACACACACACACACACACACACACACACACCACACACGTCAGGTAGGTGCAGAAGCACCCCCCCCCCCCCACACACACACACACACTGTGAGGCAGCACGCTATCTTATGAATGAATTCCCTGGATCAAATGTGAGTGTGAGATATGAATACAATAATAATAAACCAAACGTAACGCATCACTTGTGTTCTGTTGGTGTTTTTATGATCCTGCTTGTTAAGTCTCGCTTGAGCCGATGAAGAATCCCAGTGTTTGTCGTGTTATATGATGGTCTGCCTCCTCAGCCGATAATCCAACGAGGATGAAAGCGCTGCTCATCTCTGTGGTACTGTGCATGCTCAGCAGGATGGTATATTTTCAAACGCCTGTGCGAGATTGGTCGTATTAGGCGACACCCACACCAGTGTGTTCTGATTTTGGCTGCATTTAACTATTCTTTTTAGTGATTTTTCTTCCGGAGACTTATTCACCCATTAACGCTGGCAGAAGCTGCCGTCGGTGCCCATGACGAACATTCACACAAACACGGATGACGCAGCATCAGGAGCGATCTGGGGTTCAGTGTCGGTTCTCACACTTTGACGTAAACTCTGGATCCAAATCAGATGCGTTAAGTGTCCACTCCTGCCAGTGCTACGTGCTCATAATGCTCATCATCTTCAGTAAAATCCTTGAAATCGTGACACATTCAGCAGGTCCATCACTACAACTGATCACTGAAAATGTCTCATCGGCATATTAACAAGTGTTTCCTTGTTTGTCACACGAATGCAACGTGTTATTTCGTCGTCCGACTCGCGTCAAACAGATGAGCAGAGCTCCAATCAGCTGGCTTAAATCCAATATCCAGGAAATGGGAATCATTGGACACAGAATACAAAGATACCGTCACGCCCCCGGAGGTCTGACATCTCCAGTCCTTCAGCACCGAGATGATCCGACCAGCAGCTGAGACCTCAGCTGATTACAGGGGAGCGAGGCAGCAGGGGACAAACACATGTGTATTTGTATTCATGGAGGTGACTGGTTGCCGGCAGCTGTGTCCCATCGCTCCGAGGTCTAAGTGACAGGTTGGTGGCTGAGCTGATGGGCAGGAGGAGAGCGAGGGCGAGATGTGATAGCAGGCTGCAGGGGTGTGGACGAGAGAAAGGACGGGAGATGATGCAACATGGGTTGGGGGAAGGCGTGTGGGTGGGTGAAGGGACACATCCTGTTTGAGTGTGAAGGGCAAGAAAGAAAAGGACCCAAGGACACAGTGTAATCTTTATATGTGTGTGTTATAATAATAACTTTACTTTGTCAGTTCATTGCATTGATTTCCAATATAGACTTTATTTACATTATTTATATATATATATATGTTCTATTATTATATAGATACAATTATATTATATATGTATAAATTATATTTATTAACATTTAACAATCAATAAACTATGAATGAATTAAATTATGTAATAGCAAAAACTAAATGGAATCAAGACAGAATAACAAGTCATTAAAATACCAATTGCTAGTAACTATAATGATTTGTCTGATTGCCCTGTTGGATTATTTTCTTTCGTTTCCTGGTTCCAAACAGGATGTGAGCAGTCGGCTTGGGGGCTGCAGTGACGACTGACGACATTTCACGTTTTACCAGCGCATACATCATTTCTACAGGTCAGTTCATTTGAACTGTGCTTCTTATCTTTATGCTTTCCTCTTTAACACTTGTTTACGTGTATGTGTGTGAGTGAGTGAGTGTGTGCGTGCTACCGGCCTGCAGAGCTCCATTATGTGTGTTGGCTCAGCTGCAAGCAGGCACACCAGATGGCCTGTGCTTTACCTTCTCCTCGTCACACATCATGTGATTACGGCTCCAGGTAAATTCACACAGTTATTATCAGCACAGACTTGTGCGGTCTGAATTAAATATAGAGGCACAGGATCATGGCAGCAGCAGCAGCAGGGTGCGTGCGTCCCGCCGAGGACCACACAACATCATCCTGAGCGGGGATAAAGGTAAACCTGATGGATGACGACAGAGAAAGTGCTTTATTTTTGGAGCGTGGCTCATTATGGGCCTCAGAATGGAACATGTATAATCCAGCGGAGTTTGTCAGTGAAACAGGATGCTAACAGTGTCTGAACTCATGCTGTCTGCTTTCACATTCACATACCAGCTAAAATTCATTCCACGTCACTTTGGTTAGTTTAATAACATGGTTTTATATCAGTGACATTGAATATTTAAGGAAGTACATTCAGCACGTTGGCTCTCATTAAAACACATTTGTGATCTTTAAACACGGTCTTTAAATCTTGATCCATGATGTGACGCCACAGAATACACAGTGTCAAATGATTTGGTTGCTATCAATGGGAGTGGTGTTAACTGAAACTGAACCCATGAGGTTCAGGGTTACTGATGACAACCGTTTGTCAGCAGGATTCTCTTTCCGTTCATAGGATGAATAAAAAGGAATGTTTGTGTTTGGTTTTGTCAAGGCAGGACTGATGCATATTAAAACAAACAAACAAACCCTGCTGTGTTATGAGTAAGTATGTTCAAAGAGCGTGTGTGAGTGTGTGTGTGTGTGTGTGTGTGTGTGTGTGCACGTGTGACCTTGAGCACTCTGAGAGCCATCGCTGTGAGCTTATGGATCGTGCACAGCTTCTGGTCCCAGCTTGTCTGTAGATTAGAGGACACACAGTGACAGACGCCACACGTAAACTATCTCACATCACTGGTATTTGTTTTACACTACTTTATTTCCAGACAGTGTGAGCATAAAATAACTTCAAGCACAAGGGTCCCCCAACCACCGGGCCCCGGACCGGTACCGGTCCGTGGATCATTTTGTACCGGGCCGCAAAGAATAAATAATCGTGATTAAAATATAAATCTGTTTTTGTTTCCGGTTGTCTTATTTTGAAAGACAAAAACTTCCGCCCTGGCCTAGCTTCCGCGCTTGACTCTTTGGCGCGTATTTATCCTGCATCAGCAATGCAAGCTAGCCCCCGCAAAATGAGGCAGAAACAGAGTTCACTGGAGAGTTTGTTTGGAAAAAATAAACGAGACAACGATGAGACAGCAGAAGGGTCACAGACTGCCTGCAAAAAGAAAGCTGCATTTAAAACCAAGATTCCTACCTGAGTTACGGGTTCATCAACAGGTGATTCCCAAGCCCCACACCCACTCTGTAACATGCGGTGACAGACTTGCTAATGAACCCATAAAACCATCAAAACTGCGCCGCCACATGGAGACAAAACACACAGCTTTGAAAGAAAAGCCCTTAGAATATTTTGAAAGAAAAAAAACAGGAACACGAAGGACAGAAACAAGACCAAGGCGTAGACTGGACCAGATGGGACCGTCTAGTTGCAGGAAAACAAGCCCAGCGCTCCCACTGATTCTACATTTTGGTGAGTTCATATTATTGTGTAATAGTTCATGAAAGTGACGAATATAAAATGTAATTGTTGCATTCAGATCACATACTAAATATAATGATTGAGGTTTTTGTTACTGGAACCTTCACGCCCCTACCCGGTCCTTGAAAAAGTGTTTCTGTGTGAAACTGGTTCCTGGTACAAAAAAGGTTGGGGACCAGTTACATTCCAACTGAACCCATTCTGTCTGAAATCAGTTCTGGCGTTAAACTTGGGGAAAGGACGTCCTGGTGTCTCTTCTTTGGTGCCCAGCAGTTGCCGCAAAGCTCTTTGTGAGAAAGCGTATTTGTATTTATTTCATGATGTAAATTGTTGCTAAATGACTCAGCAGCTGAGCCAGCGTCTTCTCACATTTCTGAAGTTCTTTTGCAGGATTTTCTAAAAACTCTTCCTCAGGGGAGCAGTGAGATAGCTTTCAGTGGCCACATCAGTGGTTCGAGGCAGAGATATCCCTTTCTCCATATCAGAAACTGCAGTTTAGGAGGCCGGCTGCTGCGACACACGGTGGCTGCATGAACACACAGAACAGCGGGCTGACACGCTCAGGGGCTGTAATGTGTGAAGATAGCTGAAGGGAAATACTTACGCAGGCTTTTAGTTCCAGAAAACTATGTATACATACAGGGAACATCTGCCTACTGTACACAGTGGAGGGATTCAAGTGTCATCTTTTAAAATGTCATTTAATATGACTGAAAATATCCTGCATACACATTTACATTAAATATGTTATAGGATACGAGTCGGTTTGCATTAAATCCACGTCACAATGTAACATATAATATATCATCTTCTTTTTCACCCTCTCTCCCCTTTTGTACATTAAAGTACATTTGGCGTTGTGGGTGTGTGTCAGTGTGTCCGTCCTCAGTCCGAGGCTGACTATCCTCCACTGGGCCAGAGCCAAAGATGTTACACAAGCATCCGTTCTTCCCACGTACTGAAATATTCCTCTGCCTGCTGCTGCTGCTGCTGCTGCTGCTGCTGCTGCTGTACAGCAGAACTGCTCGTTTTTCCCATTAACTCATAATCCGCTTTTCTGTTTACGAGGGACTCATTTGCACAAACTTGAAATACCAATAACTGGACCTCAGGGTTAATGAAAGGGGATCAAAAGAGCTATTTTCAGTTCAGTTCAAATAGAATTTAAGTAATATTATGTATCGGAATCTTTGGTTGAGAAGCGGTTTATGGGCTTCACGCCGCAGTCATTTAGCTGAAGTTGTATACGCTACCTGTCTCTGTGTCAAGGCTTCGTTTCTCCAGCTGAGGTAGACGAGTGAAAGGTTTGGAGAGATGCACACGGGCAGAAATAATTATCTCACTGCTCCTCTCAGAGTTTTCATCTGATATGTGAAAGTCGGTATACAACCAACAACACAATCTCACACAATTGTCAGGTGTTATCCAGTATTTTCCTCAAGCCTCTTACACATCAGTCATCTAACCCACCGTGAGAAGTAAAGCTTGTCGGGCCGACAGGATGTGAACACACACACACACACACACACGCTTCACAGGACACCCAACTAAAAGATCTATAAGAAAGCCTGGGAAATGTTTCGGACTTGGACGGGGAATGGACGGGTGGTTGAGAGGTGTGAAGGCAGAGAAGACACAAACGATAAATTCACAAATGTAAATGAAATGTAACAGGGGGCGATGTCGTGGAGCGTCAACGGGAAGCCAATGGAGAGCTCAGACGACCAAGGGTAACGTGGAACCGGCGGCTGGTTTGATGATCCGACAGTGAATGATTTACACCATCTGACTCTGTGTAGAAGGAAATACAATAATCTAACAACAAAAAAAACTTGATAACATATAATAACAACATAGTGGTCAAAAGCCAAGCAGATGATACCAGGATTCTCCGTGGTTCGATGAGCTGGATGAGTGAAGACATCGTACGTGCGCTGGAAATAATCCAGCAGACTGTAATCAAATCGTCTGAGCTTGCTGTTGAAAACAGAGAGTGCACCGCGAAGCAGCTGCTTTTAAATTTAGGCATAATCCTACCCGGAATACTGCAGGAGTAAAAGAGCAAAGTCAGTCGGTGTTGTTTCCCGGAGGGATTGGATGGATCCGGGCTGCAGAGGACTTTGGTGGTCACGTGTCCTGGGAAGCTAGGTCCTCTTGAAAGGGTCGAGACGTTAGGGGACAGTGTCAGCAATGAGTGGCACATGATGAAACCTGCTCATAGGAGGAGGTGTTGAGCTGAAGAAATGGAGTTGTTCACAATCATAGGTGACATGTTTTTTCTGTTGGTGTGTGACAAGCCCAGACAATCACACTTTTTAGGCAGCGGGGGCAGGCGTGTGAGATGGGCAGATGAGGGGACTGGAAGGTGTCTGAGCGGGCAGTGAGATTCACTCTGAGAATGAACCACAGCAACATCTGTATGTGCCAAGTCAGATAATGATATTTACACCGTCATCTGTCAGGTTGTATGTGGACCAAGCCGTGTATTTGTGGTATATATAGCATACACCCAACTCCACTGTTCATACTGGACCATGAGGATCAACTGGATGAACCAGATGTGACAAAATACAGTTGCTGAGGACTCTCAGTCGACCACATGTGAAATGTCTGCATGTAGTTGTATTTGAGGCGTGTTTTTTATTGTGGATGACTATTTGCACTTCTCTGTCGGAGAAGGAATTTCTTATCATATTCAATTTGGAGAGAGGGTCTCAAGCAGAGACATTTATATTTTAAAGAAAAACAAATCAGGTCAGTATTCTGAGCTTTCCTGACATTGCAGTACATACATGTAATATTTAACATTCTAAAACAAACACATTTTCATTTCAAGAGGTTTGTGCTCTCTAAGTGCACTGCATTGTTCTTGTGTGTGTTCAACAGACACACCTACACTGCGGTGCTGTACATCATGTAAACTGGATCAAATGTGATCCTGGACGCACTTGGAAAAGTAAAAAATGAACTAAAATCTCGGCTCCCTTAAACATATTCATTATTTTTGTATGCTTTGTCAACTTCTAACAGTCAGCAGCACGGCAACAGCTGAAGAAAATAAACAAAACGGTACTGACAATTTTAAACAGGTAATGTGAATAAAATTAAAACAACTGAAGCATAACAAAGCAGAGCGTTTTCTCCTTTTAACTCGACGCATTTCAGCAAGATCAAAGAAATAAAATGCGTTGACAGACTATGTTGAGTCGGACGGATGAAACTGTCAGCACATGAACAAGAATGGGGCAGGCAGCTTTCACCCCAGCTCGTTTTCACTCCCGTCAGGTCTTAGTGAAGGGACGTGAGACTTCCAACATGACTCTTTTGACCTGCACATCTCACATTTGTCATGGCTGCAGGGACACTGACGGGAGTTCTGGGTCAAGCAATGTACCGACTGTCGAGTGGGGTATATAAATACAGGATACATGCATGGGGCTGGATCAATATCCATACCACGGACAGATTGATTTGAAATTTCATCCTTTTTTTTTAAGCCAATATTGATTTTGTCAGTATGTAGGTCAAAGGTACCTGTGGGCAGGTTTTCAGGTTTCCAGGTTTTCAGCAGTTGTTGCTTAAGGTCGGAGGTGTCTAATAACAGGGACGATTCCGCCTCACTGGCACGCCACTCAGTGAAGTCAGTGGTAGCTGTGATCGGTGGCTATCAGGAAAGAGCTGCCATCTTTGCAGAAAGTGCTTGGATGCTCCCAAAGAAAATAATTGGATGTAGCTGTGTGGTCAGTTTAACCCTCAAAGGAGTTGACAGCACTGAGAAAGCTGATTATTGTGGTATGAATTTGATTGGCGTTTTTCCTCAGTGTTTGGACCGAGTTTGCTCCTGGCCTCTGAAACTTTGGCACACACACACACACACACACACACACAGGATTAGCCCCACACTCTTGGTGAAATCAGCCAGATGCAGCCTGGGTGTGTTTCTAAGTCTGACTTCACTCCTGCTGGTGTGTAGGTTCTGGTCTAAGCTTCCTTTAATGGTCATTATGCTCGGAGATATCCTGCATATATATATATATGTGTGTGTGTGTGTGTGTGTGTGTGTGTGTGTGTGTGTGTGTGTGTGTGTGTGTGTGTGTGTGTGTGCATGCACATCATGAGCAGTAGATAAAGAACACACTTCAATCCCAAGTCCCTGAGCTCCCTTCCAACATCCCCCATGGGTTTTGTTTTGATCCCCTCGCCAGTCATTCTCCTCAGCCACCTCATAAGCCCCATGCATACTTTAGTCTGTGTGTGTGTGTGTGTCTGCGAGTGCACACATGGGCAAACAAGTGCACACAGGGATGCTTGCACCATGCCCCCTTAAGCCTTTTGTGCTCCAAATTTACACCGTCTTGCCCTTATTCTCCCTGCCAATTTCTCCCCTGCTCCCCTCTCAGTGTAGGCAGTGCAGGGCTTATAACGGCAGAACAAGCCTTGGCTCTGTTCCCTCCTCTCTCTGCCATCACTAGTCTCAGAGGTATACTTCTCTTGCTGCTTCTTCACAGCCCAAGGCCTTTTTCAGACTGTGAGAGACAGTTGCTCTTGTTCCTGTGAATCCTCGCTGAGAATCTTCTGCTGGAATCCTTTCACTGTCTGAAAAATTCAATCTGAACGTTTCCTGAATGTTCACCACACTATAAATCGTACAAATCTTATTTCTGGTGCCCGCAATTTCTTGCATGCTTCTTATGCAGCCAGCATAACCCTTTCAGTGACATTTGAATGGATTGCTGGTTAACCTTCATCACCAGAATGCAGGTTTGTTGGTAACGCTTAATGAGTGAATTCTGTATGAACGTGAAGTTAATACTTCACGTTCATACAGAATCTCACACTTGAAGTGCACTTGACGACACTTTAGCTCCTCTTTCTGTTCTGAACAGTTTATGTTGACATCCTGACCCAAAGCCCACAACTGTTTTCATGTCATCGGCATTGAGCTCTCTCCTTTAATGACACAGCACTTTAACAACTTTCGTTTCTCCAGGAGAAACTGAATAAATGTCGTAAAGGCGTGTATCATTCGGCTGAAATGTGAAATGTGTGCGCCCTCCGACACTAAAACGTCCCCAGTGAGCTCTAATATACTCAGCGAAGCAATAATTTTCACACTGCTCTGTCTTTTGGCCGATGTCCAGAGGCCTGAAAGACACAATCAGCTTCATATGAAGAGGCGCTGATGTTGTTCTCTGTAAAAAAAACAAAAAAAGACAGGGCAGAGGAAAAGCAAGCAAGCAAAACAGAGATTAGCGCTGTGATGCTCTGACCTGACATTTGTAAAATGATTATATTCCATGCTGTACACCAAGAGGATTTGGCTTTTATGTCATTATGAGACTTCACATAAAGATACAAATACAGGACACATTTAATGCTGTGTACTATTTCTATTCTACCATTAATATTGTTTTGATTGTGAGGCAAAACTCTTACAGAACCACTTGACAACAGAGCGTCAGTAAGATCCATATCTCCTCTAGACTGTTTTTTCCTCAGAGTCTGGGATGAAAAGTATTCAAAGGAGAAAAATACGGAAAACACACCAAATATATTCATAGTCACACACCCTAACACAGCGAATTAGACTCAGGGCCGACGCCGGGGTTGTGGGATTACCGGTGTAAAGAATCTAAAGGCGGGACAAACTGGTTTATGGCCGGTGAGAATTGAGGAGGCAATTCCAACCTGGTCTGGACTGATATCTGTGTGTGTGTGTGTGTGTGTTCCAGACTTTATCAAAATGTCTGGATTCACATTACACAATTCAGAATTTCAATTTTGGATTTATTTTTAAGACTAAGTTACTCGGGTGAGAAGTGAGTTGTTTCCGTTCCACTTTTATCACAACATAGTAGGTTGGGAAAAAGCCAAAACAACAGAAAGAAAAAAAACAACAACAAAATGAATTGATTTTAGTGGACATGAGTGTGTTCCATTTAGCAAATTACTCAAACAGTCCTCATCAAGTAAGTAACATTTGCCCAACAGCCAGCAAACAAGAACTTGCTAGAAATGCTTCAGTCAGCATAGCACCATTCTGTGGCTTTTAAATACATAAGTGGGAAACAGGCCTGGAACCATCCACAGCATGTGCACACTGGACCACCTGGACAACTAATGCCTATGATTATAAAACCAACACACACTTCAACCTCATATGCGCTTGTAGACATTAACGACAAACCAACCATCAAGAAGAATGGCCATTAAGGGGCCTATTGACCCCAATTAGTGACGCATAGAGAGCCATAGTAATTCACTGGGGACGCATTACTAATGGGTGTGTTAATGTGTGTGAGTGACCGCTTCTGTGTCTGCCTCCGTCTGTACTTTTATTAATCTAAGCTTTCTATCCCTCTGTCTTTCTGTTTGTGCCTCTCTTTTCCATTTGGAGGAAGAAAGCATTAGAAAAACAAACATTCGGCCATGTGCCATTTGCGCAGCAGCCGATACAGACAGTATCAGTGCTGGGATAATGATAGCCGGATGGGAATGTGAGGATTAGCACACGGCTAAGCTTGTTGTGACCACAGATTGCAGGGCACTCGAAAAGAGCACTGCCAGGCCAAGGCCGGGTGGATTAGAGTTGTGTGGGACTGGGTGGGGGCGGGGGCCGG
>CAAKHB010000616.1:31477-42086 GCA_901007665.1 Aeoliscus strigatus
AAGGGCAAAAGAGAGGCAGTCCTACTTCCTCACCTTTCCCTGGGCGTTAAGTGTCATGTGTAGGGACTGGAATTACAACAATAACACCTACATTCTTTAATTGCATTTTTATCAAACCAGGGAGATACCATGATGTATGAAAACAATTAAAAAAATATTACAAGGAGACAAAGTTAACAGCTATTAAAGAAAACATTGTCACTACTTTAGGGTGTAAGGCACAAATTTACATGTGGAAAGAAAGCAGGCAATACAGATTTTTTTTTTTCACCTGCTTGTCTGTGTGACACTGTAAGAAAAAGGAGGCGCGGCTCCATTTGCTTGCAGCGCCAAAGGTTTCTTTTTGTATGTGTGTTCGCTGTTTCCTGTTCTGGCGCTGCGGCCTGTTTGTTCGCGTCATGCAATAGTGAGCATCGATGGCACTGGTACGCCAGCAGCCAATCAGGACAAATGTTAATCACGCACACAAAACCACAGTGCTGATTGGAGGGGGAGTGTGTGTGTGTGTGTGTATGTGTGGGAGAGGGGACTCATTGGAGGAGTGAAAGGGTAAGATTATTATTATTTTTAAATGATTGGTCGAAAACAATATAAATTCTGGTCCGTGAAGGTAGAAGTCCCTGTCTGGCACAGTTTAAATAAATATATCCTCTTGGTCACAGAGGTCACCTGTATCTCAAGCTGTAGGCCTCACTGAGCACACAGTGAGACCTAGTGGACCTTTAGTCATTAAGAAAATTCTACTGGCTCCAGTTTAATGACTTTAAATAGCTGTATTTTTTTTAATCAAACTTGATTAATTCATATTAAAAGATCTCTCTCTTGTCCTCTGTTTCTCTCGTTGAGCTGAGAGAAAGTCTCCCTCCCTTCCTCCCTCCCCTTGAAAGCACTTAATCAAAATAAATACAACAAGCTATTAGTATTAACAGTCATGTGTTATTCAGTGACCAGTCCAGTGGAGGATTCTTCTGGCCCAGGCTTTCTGTTAAACCAAGGCAGGACTTTGATTGCTGTAACACTGAGAGGCTTTTCACAGTTTCCGACAGAACTCAGGCAGCTGTCTGTCCATTTCAGTCCAAGCTCAGTTCCTGGGTCCAAGTGCTGGCGTATCCCACCCCTTCCAATGATTATTCTCCTAACTGCCGCGCTGTGCTTTTACCAGCATGATAGAGTCAAGTCGGCATCCAAAGGCGCCACACAGAGGGCCACAGTCTTGATGCTACAGGGCGTCTTTTAGATGAAATATTCAGGAGCTTTATCTTTGTATCAGTAGGACATTTTCCCCGTGCGTCTTTACACTGGGACAACGAGCCAGCAAGAGCATGTGCTCAGTGGTGGCAAACCGTTAATATTTACAGGTTTTATATAAAAAAATGCTTAAAAAATGTGTTCAATGTACTGTACACCAAAACCAACCAAAGAAAAAAAAACACTGAAAGGAGATGACAGTCTTAGTGATCCCTGTTTGATTTCTCTCCTTCAGAAAGAACTTTCACGACTGTCCGTTCTCAATGGGCCGACTAGACAGCTGAGTGACTATGTGCACGAGTCACTGGACTTGACTTTTGTTGAGAGTGAGACAATGGAGGGTTTGGGAGGGACATCGGGCTTGAGATATTTGGCGCTCGTTCGAGGCAGTGAACCGTAGGAGCTCATTCCAGGCTGCCGAGACAGAGAAATGCCCTGCGCTGTCATTTGTATGGAGTCTACCCTTTGTGGCGCAGGGGGTGGAGTCTCCACACGATTGAAGCTCTGATGTCTCGACAAATGGGAGGAGTTAGATGAGTTGGTGTTGTGCTTCTTGAGGGCAGACGATCCAGAGGCGGATGATGCTGATCCTTTCCTAAGCCCATAGACCGATGAGTGGACCTCCAGGCGTTTGCCCATCTGAGGGACCGCAGGGGGGACGGTGAGGGACGCCTCTCGCTGAGGCACGCGAGGTGGCAGAATCCCATCTGGATCCACCATGTTTAGGTTATGACAGGGGTTCTTCACTGTCTTGTACTCTAGGGTGGCCCCCTGATCGTCCATAGTCATGACATTGTGGCCCATGCCGATGTCGCTTGGGTGAGGCTGCTCCACGTACTCGTGCTGGTAGGACTGTTGGTGAGGCTGGAGGTGAGGCTGAAGCTGGTGCTGGTGCTGGGGCAGAGGCAGGACAACCACACTGGGGATGTGGCCCGGGGAGGCCCTCAGAGGCAGGTCTGTAGAGATGACGGCAGAGCCCATAGGTGGCATATCCTTGGTGCAAGCGTTGATGAGATTCTGGTTCCTCTCCCACTCGCGGCTGCCCCGACTGGGCTTACGCCGCGGCTGCATGGGAGTGGACTCAGGCGTTGGCAAAGCAGCGAGGTCCAGGTGGTGCTGATCGGCTTTGATCAAGATCTTCCCGTTTGGTGTCAGTCGACCATTGTGCATTAGCGGCGTGAGGATCGCCTCAGGACGGCCATCTTTGGCCTGCGTCTCAAACAAGCCCGTCAGTTTGGTCACACTGTTCATGGATCCCCTTCGGGAGTGGAGGTGGTGGTTGTCCTTTTCCTTGCGGCCTGTCAGGTCCATGTCTCGGCGCCGGTGGTCACAAACACAGTAGACAATGATGCCAGAGAAGATGGCCCCCATGGCAAAGGCCAAGATGACGGCGATGGCCAAGAGGGTCACTGGGACGAGTTGGTCACGGCCCTTCTGATAGCTCTCACGGATCACACCTGCAGACAGACGTGAAGATGACATTCAGATGGACATGGCGACAGCAGAATGTTTTTTGTATTGCGGAAGCGGGTTTCTGAGGGGAAAAAAAATGAAAAGAGCTGCTGGGGAATATATTAGTCAAACTGGAAACAGAACATGATATTAATTACAAATCATTTAGGGATGTTTTCCTGGTACAAAGATAAGAGATTTAAATGTTTTCATGACAAACATGCAAATGAAGACGGGTTTATCCTCCCAGCAGAGAACACCTATTCAAAACACTGATAGCAGCAACATTCAATATTTCCCCAAAATCCAATCTATGTCTTGAAATGTGGTTTGGAGCGGTTATTATGACTCACAGTCTAAATCCGAGATAAAACCTTCTGCTGAAATGAGAAAAGATATGAACGCAGATAGAGGAGCCTGAAATACCAAAAGCCCTTTCTTCTCATAGATGCAAATGGGAGACTTTTCATAACGCTCGCATCCAATCTCATGAATCGCAGCGAATACATTAAGAAGCCTCCTGATTAGGCGCCAAATCCAATGAGCTGTGTCATCAGTGTCTTATGAAAGCACCACTTTCAAAGACAGGCTGGGATGCAGCCAAATAAAAGATAATTTAATAAAAGCAGCTATGGAGTATTCTTGCAGTGGGAGCAGCAGGTTGCGTGTTGGGCTGACACACACGCGCACACACACACGCACACACCCTCCAACCTCCAGTGTGCTGATGAATGTTCGTAGTAGATGTGTAATGCAGCACTCAGTTCGTTGGGTTAAACACACCAGTCTGCTGCGAGGAGATTTATACGACGTTCACACTGTGGCCAACATAGATCAGAGACCAGACACAGATGATTCGGCAGCTGGACTCTGTCATGTAAAAAGCTCCCAGAGTGCATCACTGGTGATGGGACCCAAGGAAATGTGTGCTCCGCACTTTGTTTCAAATATGACTTTGAATTCCATGGCAGACCTTTTATCTTGCTACGGAGGATGATATGATGTCATAGCATCCGGATATCAAAATCAAACACAATGTACTGCCTCATGTCGATGTGCGTTTCCCAAAGAAGCCTTGAGTAGGTGGTGTGTCTCAAAAATGGATTTTTCATCTTTTCTTTCACATCTTTATCAGTTTACAATTGACTCTCATTAGTTTGTCGTTTCCCATTTAACCGCCTGAGGCCTGAGCTTTAGTTTGGTGTGCATTTTTATTCCTCCTCGCTGTTTGGGATGACTACAAAAAAATGTAATGAAAATAAATAAATAAAAGTAGATAAAAACAAAATGTATAAAATGTGTTAATTAATAATAATACATTAAATAATACATTAAATTTGTATAGCACTTTAAAGGAACTCTACTCTTTACAAAAAATCATGGAGCTGAAATATAATACACATATGTGTATGCAGGGCCTTAAATGAAAATGAGATGTGAATTCATTCTCAACAAAAAACACAGTGAGCTGTTTTTCTGTTTCTACGTTTTCTTGCAAAAAGTGTTGCTATAATTCTGTAAAATCCCGCCAGGCTTCCGGCTAATCATGTTTAGGCTTTTCAGTTTGGCTGTGTCACCATGCACATATACTCGCAGAAGATTCTTCTGTGTCTCCTCAGCAAGACGTAACAGACACACACACGGAGACAGTCTGGTAATCTGTTCTCATGGAAGTGAAATCCAGACTCTCTTCAACTAACATCCATAATCCTCACTCGCAGAAGTCACACATCATTAGTCCAAAAACACGACTTAAAACCCCATTTCCCTGCAGAAATAAATCGAGGCCTCAGTCTCAGCGTTCACTTTGAAGCTCAAGGTGGATAAAAAAAAAGTATGTGGGAGGTGTGGGGGTAGGGGTTTGGGTTGTTTCCTCATTCACTGTAAAAATGTCTGTTTAATAAGGAGCTGACGACATGCAGCTCAGCCAGACTTCGCTTAGTGTGAAGCGCATTTTGAAATGTCTCAGGCCCAAATTGTTTCTAATGGAGGATTTGTGAAGAGGATTAAAATAACCTTCTTCCCGCAAATTCTTGTGACCAAGTGTCTGATGAAACCGCTGCTCTGCAACTCAAGACAAAACATGATGCTCCTCCTCACGCTTATCTTTCATGTTGTTTTCTGTCCTTGCTTTTCCTTCTATTTGTCTCCTTCACAGGAAATAATTATAACCTTGTGACCTTGAGCAGGAATTACATGTGTTTGGTGTGATAGTGGCTTCGTATGCATTTCAGACAACAGAGATTGAGGTGAGAATCCAAGAAGAGAAGTGCTAACAAATAAATACAAAACCCAGGATTCCACATTGAATATCAGAGTAAACAGGTGGTTTGAGGACCAAGTGTGCTTGACCTTGGTCTTCTGGTGCGGGGTTGAGAGCTGAGCTCCATCCAACCGGCGGCACGTCTCTTTCTGTATGCGTCTTTGTTTGGTAAAGGAAATCCTGTCGTTTACTCTCACACTCCTACTCGTCCATCATTTGACTCTTGCACTCACATTTCCGGAGGCTACTGAGCCTGAGGCCTTCGGTAAAATAAGACGCACAAAGAAACCCTTTGAAGACCTCCATCACTCATTTGGAGAAGTGTTTCCCATCTGAACATCAAACAGGGTTGAAGTCACCGAGAACTCTGCAGTTGTCTCGGTTCCAATCACAGGATGCCTGAGTTGTGATACAAGGTGGCTCATTGTTCCTCATTTATTTGTGATTTGGCAAACTTTTCAAAACTTTCGCAACATGACCTTGAAAACATCAAAGTGCTGATAAAATCCAGTGATTTTAGGAGCGGAGCGGAGGAGTGACGCATCTTTCAAGTCCTGCCTTGCCTCCAGAATGCAACGCCAAGCATCCTGTGGTCCGACACTTCTCTCAACAGCTGAATAGATTCACATTTCACACCACTTCAGGCCACAACATCACGATATTAAACACATATCTCAGATATTTCTTGCTTTCAAAACAGCCTCAGTCGGCAGCACGTACTTGTAAATCAGAAAAAATTGTAATGTGTAAGAGTGGAAGTTGTGAATGTTTCCAACCTGACAAACACTTACTGTCTTAATCTCCTCTGAGGCGCAGACTAACTCGGGCCCACAGAGTGTCTTTGTGTGGATGGTCGAAATCCTCAAAGGCAGATCGACTTCACAGAGGGGTTACGGAGAGGGCTCAAAAACTTCTGACTACTCACTGTTTAACACAGACGTCTGTTAAAATGATAAAGATCTGAATTACTCCCAACAAGGGACAAATGACAGAGCCGTTTCACTCTTGGCCTTGGAGACTCTCGGCTCGTTGTCAGTGGATGATGACAGAGGTTCGTTACGTTTTATTTAATCAGCAGTTAATTATTCATCCAGTTACTGTGCGTGTATGTTTGGCGTTAAGAGCCACTTGTATGAATGAAATGAAATGAACGCATTCATTAAACTATCCAACATCGCTGCTCTGCATACTGATGAACCAGTTAAAATATAATTATACCCACGATTATTTCATTTCCACACCTGAGTTGTTAATATTGCTGTACTCATCTATCCACCTCTGTGCATGCACATGTGGTTCTTAATCCTTGCAGGCAATCTGCACAAGTAAATATCACCTAGATCATCAAACATCAACAAGATGCAAAATGACACTACAACTGTTTGCATATTAATGTGAAAATCAGTCTGTTAACAGAGACAGTGCCAAGTGCATAACACACTTAAAACTAACGAATCCAATTATTTCTGCCCTGTTCCAGTGTGCTCTGGCTCACTTTGTCAGGAGCTTAATATTTGTCGTTATTATAATTCATTTAGTGCTGCCACGTTGACATTATATCTGTACAGAAATCTTAAATTGATATTTAGATTTCAAAGAAGAACTGTGACATTCCATAAATATAATACAGATCTGGACTCATTCAAGCGCAGGTCTGAATGAACGTCCTCTAACCTCTGTGAATCCATTCATGTGTGTGATATAGGTGAACAATCAAGACCACACACTAATTGCTGAGAAACTCATGGACAAAAACGTGATTTGAAATCAGTTTTTGTTGTTAAAAAAAAAACAAGAATGATGGCTGATTGTGGCTTCAAAAGCCCAAATGAAAGTGAGGCTGTTTTTATATTCAGTGTCACACGTGTAGAACCAGGATATCTACGTAGAAGGCAAATAGAAAAACATAATAATAATAATAATAACAAAAATAAGCAGCGAGCTTAAGTAGAAAACAAAAGCCCACAAACTGAACAATGAGCTAATCAGTGGAGGAAGCTGTGGCTGAAAGCTTGACGTCAGTCAGGGTAGTGTGTGATGCTGGGAAGACATCCAGCCCTTTGTTCCTTTTATGATTCACAATGCGTGTGAATGAATCAACAGACAACATCAAGATTGAGACAATCTAATGTAATGTAATGTAATCCATCCATCAGGTAGATCATAGCAAAGTTGTCAAAATGACACAAAGGTCACAAACAACCTGAAGGCCTCACCTGATGTCGAGCCTGAACAAGATAACTGGCTGACGATTATTCTTTTAAAAAGGCTGAAAACAAAAACAGAACCTTTTTTTCCTCTCTGCTGCTTCAGCTAGGACTGAAAACGGACACAGCATCGGTGCACAGCTATGGTGCTCTATCACTGAGTGAGCCGCCTGCTACTGCAGACAACACTCAACGAGCAACTGCCATAGTTGTCTCTCAATGGACAACTATACATACCATGAAAAGACTGTTAATCCACGGAATCACAAGGACATTATAAAACAAATTAATCTCACGGGATGTTGTAGAAGATTTCCAGTATCTGAATACACTTGAGCAGGGCTTTAAAAAAAAAAAATGAAAGTGGAGACTGACGTTGTTCCAGAGATGTCAGGAAGTGTAACGGAATGCCACAGGTGGTCCCTGGAATGAATCTTTTTAATGACAAACTGAGTATGACAAGGCGTCGTCTCGTGCTGCCTCTCAATCCAGACACACAAGAATCAGAATATTCTGGTGGAAATCTGGTCAAATGTACTCATTCCTGTTTGTAGATGGACAAACCGTTTAGTCTGAGGTTGCCGAAGCATAAATTCAAAAGTCGACAAAACACGTCAAACCAACTGTGTGAGCTGAAGAATATATATGAATAGTTTAATTACATCCTTTGGGTTATAAATTCTAGGATCGCAGATCGGCAGGTCAGATGGGGTCTAAAAAATGAACACTGATTAACAGCGGAGGGGTCATGGATGGCGAAACAATGCACCATTAATGAGGAAAATACTAAAGAATACACACACTGGTGAAACAATGCACCATTAATGAGGAAAATACTAAAGAATACAGACACTACAATGGGTAACTGGGGGCAGAAATATTTTTTTTCATTCTATAACTAAATAAATACATTTTGTGGCAGTTGTTCGCGACCATTCCAGGGTAGTGGTGAAAAAATTATCAGCCTTGTCGAGAGTGTGGATATCACAGGCTTGAAACAGCGTAGAATGTGAGAATGAGAGTCTGACAGTTGTTCAATGACAATACGTCGCCACATCTTTTGTCTCCTCTTATTCCTTCTCCTCACTACTTTTCGCTTAGCCTCTCCCTTTCAATCTTCACATTGTTGTCCTGTCTTATAAATCTTATCATGTCGTGCATGTTCTTCTCTCCTCCCTAATTTCCCATGTCTCTCCATCCCTCTCTCCTCCCATCTTTCCCCTGTTCCTTCTCCACTGGATAGCTGCTGTAATGAGCCCATAAATTGGAGCAACACAGCAGTGGATACAGGTCGGGCTGGGGAAGGTTGATATAAGGGTGTAGGGGTGGTGGGGGCAGGGTGGTAGGAGGAGGCTGTGCAGAGAGAGAGACTGAGAGGGAGGCAGAAGAGAGCAAGGGGGAGATTCATTAAGACAGAGGAAGAGATATGAGTCCAGTTGGAGAAGAGACAAGGGGAGACAAGGGGGCGCAGAAATGGAGGGGATAGAGACGGAGAGAGACAGGGTGGGAGGGGCTTGGGGGGGGGTCCATAGATTGGTTGAGGAATTACTTTGCACTGGGAAAGCCTTGGAACACGCCATCCCTGTCAAATGAGAGGTCCTGTGGAAGGGAGACTGGTCGCAATGGCAGAAGATGGTGAATGTTTTTTTTGTTTTTTTCAGAGCAGGGTGGGAGGCACGGGAAGATGTGTACGGTGGGGTGGCATAAAATGTAACAGGGACAGATGAGAGCCAGACAAACAAACACACAGCAAACAAGTTCAAATGTACTGTGGAAGCAGCCACCTAGCAACTGCTACGGTCCCAGTGGAACGTCAGATGATGATGCTGCTGGGTGCCAAATCTCCTCAGTGTGTGAACACTCATCACTTTGCAGCATTTGTAATTGCTGTAGTGGTGTCGGACTAATACACAGTAATATTCATTAGGAGATAAGGGTTCAGCTGCAAATGTAAAAGTTGCCAAATGATTTCATTCAAATCTCTGACAGGCTTGTAAATGACTGTGGAAATGAGCAAATATATTTCAAACCTTTTTTTCTTTTTTTTTTAAACTTGGTTGTGGGGTTAAATGATAATTTATTTTCTACTTTGACTTTGCACATATGAAGTTTGTGAAGTTTCCACAGTACAGTTGATACCTGAAGCCAGGAACAGACAAAAAGAGGACAGCAGGAAGGAAGAGGGAGGCCGGATTGGGTGGAGCAGCAAATGAAGGCTGTTGACTGTGGTGCTCAGTTTGCCATGCTGAGAAGCATTAAGCTGTATGGAGGCAAAACGGTGCCTAATACCATCAAAGCAATCAAGACAAGAAAGAGTCAAATATATAAACTGAGGGGGGCACACACACGCAGTCTCAAACCAAGCCATGCAAAATATCAAGAACTGCACAAGAAAATCAAACAAATCAACATCAGAGCTGACTTGTAGAGCAAAGGCAAAAGAAAATATTGTCAAGCTGAAATTGGTAATACAGAACCAAACAGCAAAGGTGTTGTATCAAATGAACAGCTCTTTAAAAATACAGCAGGAAGCTTTGTTTTGAAATGTGAAACCTTATTGCTGTTACCTGAGCGTGCTTTGGTCGACGTCCACAGATGTTTGGCAACATTTTTGATCGCCAAACACCTTTTTAAGTGTCTGTGTGAGACGTCTGTGGTCGCTCAGTCACAGCAGGGCGTCGGCGATGCACCTGCTCAGGTAAAAGCAACATGTGGAGCGACAGCATGTCGTGATGCCGACTGTAGGCATGCTGTCGGACGTTCTCTGCCACTGGTGCGCTTGGATCTACCCACTGGTGCTTTGCTGCTTCCAGCTGACTGTTGATTCTGAAGGAACATCATCTGTGTCCATTCATGTCGATGATCGCAATTACGAGAGTTGCATTAATATTTGCCATCTCCGCGTGGATAGAAGGCGTCTGCTCGGCCGTCATGAATCACTAGGATTAATAATCGATATCTCCTCAAGGCCGCAGTGATGTTTCCTCTATACTGTGTCGTGTTTTAATGGGATCTGGAACGGGTGTGTCTGTTCTATAACACACACAGATGTGTGCAATCCCGCTCATGTCCTTCCCTCATGCACACACTCTCATTTATACGGCTAGCTGTCCTTGAGGCTACGCAGTATCAGACAGGTTGTTAACACAGGAGAAAAGGGCGTTCAATGTCATGTCACTGTGTCGCAAAGCATGACACAGGTAGGGCGCGGGCTCTTTGCTCCGGGAAATAAATACACCGCCATCTTCCTTTCCAGGGTGTAATGGTCTGGATATTACATGTCTTGTGGGACATTATAGCCCGGGGATGATAAATCCATCCTGGAGCGTGTGTGCTTGTTTTTATGTGTGTACGTGCATCTTAATGTGCCTGCATGTGTTGTGAAGGTGTGTTTCAGTGGTGTGTGTGCGTGGGGGGGGGGGGGGGGGGGGGTCGGGGC
>CAAKHB010000616.1:42106-71703 GCA_901007665.1 Aeoliscus strigatus
GGGGGGGGGTTCGTGCTCAGTGTGACACAATTTGTCCCCCAGAGAGAAAGCGATCCTGCATCTCTACACCTCGTCAGCTGGAAGCAGCCACACAGCCGTAAATCTCAATTACACGACCCCCTCCAACCCCCCCGTCCTCCCTTTACTCCCCCTCTCCCTTGCCACAGGTGACAGTGGACCAAATTGGCTGCTCACTGTTGCGTTCCAAGGCTTACCATTGGCTTCGGGCTGGGTCTGAGAGGGAACAGCCATGTAGGGGTCCTCCCCTTTGTCTGAGCTCAGGGGTGGGTCCTTCCGCTCCACCATGCGGCCCCGCCCCAGGGGGCCCTCGGCGGCCTCGGGTAGGGCCGAGGTAGGGAGCGTGAGGGTGTGGTGATGATGATGGTGGTGGTGATGGTGGCCTGTCAGACACAACACAGGTTAACTAGCGCTCCTGACGGCCAGAAACTTGTGCATGTCGGGACACACACACACACACAGGAAAGAAGAGCTAGGTCAGGCAAAGCCGTTGGTGATGTGTGTCGCCGTGTGTTCCTCAGCACAGAAATGTCCTGTTTTTTTTTTTTTTTTCTTTTTCCCCCGTGTCTGTCATTCTCTGCCCCCCACCCCGCTCCCCCGTCCTTCTCGCTCTCCCCCCTCCTGTTCTGACTGACATGTCAAAGCTCAGTTAGGCCTGTCAGAGAAGAGCAGAGTACAATCGTATTCCTCCACAGTCACCACAGGGCGTCTACTTTTGATAGGAAGGACACGTCGACAGACAAACCGTCTGTGCGTCACTCCTGCAGGCAGCGCGCTGGAAACTTTTCTACAGCTGGAAACTTTATTCATCCACATTGTCGCTTCTTTTTTAAAGGCTCCTATCACCGTGAATCTTAACTAAAGTCAAGCTGATTGTCATGTTGTATGTTCTTTCCCCTCTTATAAACTTTATTTCACAGTGTGTCACATCCGGTATTGTCATTTTTGTTTTTATTTATCAGCAACACAACACTGAAAGAAAGAGCTGAATGATCAAACACCTGAGTTTGATGTTTCCTAATAATGACTGTCGCCATCAACCAGTTTTCTGTTTATGTTGGACTTTGACATCTTCAGTTTAGACCACGCTAATTCCATTACCATTCTGCACTTCCTCTCAGTCTTTGCACAAGCTGTATGTTGTCGTTAATAGAATGTATTTAAGTCATGTGTAAGAAGAGAACGTTTCATTGATGAAGAGTGACAACACTTTTATCATGTAACAGCCTCTGAGGAGATCATCCCCCAGTTCCCATTTTTTTTCACGCTCTTCCCATGGAGGAGATGACAGCCGAGTGTTTGCAGATGCACAAGATCCTTTCCAATATGTGTTTATGCTTGTCTTTGAAGGTGTGTGTGTGTGTGTGTGGGGGGGGGTGGTATCAGGGGGCTGTTGCTGGTAGACTATCAGACACCCACACACAACACCACCTCCTCATCCTCCTCCTCCTCCTCCTCCGTGCGGCATGGCAATCATTAAAATGATTTATTTAACTATTGGCCCAAGGCTGGGAGATTAGTGTGACAGGCCTATTTTATAATTCATCCCCCCACCGCCAGGGGAAGTGCAATTCACTCAGATGACACACATAGAGAGAGAGAGAGAGCCTCCGAGGTCCTCTACGGATCAGGGAGAGGAAAAAAGCCATAAACTGCCGACGGATGCACATCCCTCTCTTTCACCAGATTAAAAGAGGCGAGGGTGTCTAGTCTGGAGTAAAGGAGAGTAGAATGGAGAGGGGGCATTTATTTATCTCCAAATCCATATCAACCACTGACAGACTGAGGGGATGGCGCAAAGGCTCAGACTGTGGGGTGTGTGTGTGGAAACACACAGACGAGCCTTTGGGAGCAGATTCAGCAATATGAGGGTGCACACCAGAACAGATGCTTTTTCATGACCCTGGATCTCCAAAATGCAGGGAGAATTGAGGGGGTGGGGGGAGATGTGAGAGGGGGGCTGTTAAGCACTGAGGGAGAGAGCACCGGGCGTTTTGGAATCACTTCAAAATATCTATTCTTGTATGATCTGGCAGCAGTGTGTGTGTGTGTTTACATGTACAAAAGGCTCTGCGCTTCATGCGCCTCATGATTAGACAGAAGTAGGTGAAGGTGCGATGGATGACAGATACTTTGCTGCAGGTTGAACACCTGTTCATGGTTCTGTAAAATGGAACACGAGTGAGGCAAATGTTTTCCATCAGTCAGCAGCGATGTGCTGTGTGGTTCAGAGGGAAGACGGAGGACGACTGCCGCTGTATATCTGTCCATGTCCACTGTGAATCTGGTTTTCATTGTCTCTTCCAGCTGCGCTAGCTTGATCCTGGTTAGCAGAGTCATATGTGATCTTTTCCTGACACCAGGTTAAACTTCCGTCTCTCCATTTCCTACGTACCGAGGCATTTCTCCATCAAAGCCTTTAACCACCAACAACCAGATGTATGCAGTTAGTCAGCCAAAGGTCAGGGCTAATCGATGCCATCACACAGGGGATGAAGAGGATGATGGAGAAGTAACAAGGGGGTGAGAACTAAGAGAATCAGGGTTCAGCCCTTCATTCTAACCACCAAAGGGACTGGAAATGGAAAACGACTAGGGGGAGTGAAACGGACCAACCATCTTCTCATGTTTCATTACCTTCATCAATGGAAGGAACATCTAGCAAAAGCAAAAAAGAAGACATGAAATAAATTCAGTTACATGTGAGTTATTAATGACTCGTCTTTACAAGTGGGAGGAGTTTTCATTTCCTTGAGAGGGAAAGATTGATTGATTAGACGAAAGAGGCGTGACTGAAGAACAGCCAGGAGAGATGAAATGCCGCTCTCCTCTTTCATTGAATTTTGTGGACAGGAAATGTGGGATGCTTACCGTTCAGTGCAACAAAGGTATCTGAAAGTAGAGAAATGAAAGGACACGCGTTATTGCTGATCTTAAAGAAGGTCCGTGCGTTAATATGATGAAAAGCACTTCTAAAGTGATTCAGAATCGACTGAATGCTCAATATTCTCCTGACTTCTAATCACAGGTGATCTGTTTGGCCTCTACGGATAATGAAGCTCCCACAGCTACAGCTTCCCCTGACTCAACTCACTGAAAAATGCGCTGCCTTCATTAGGTTTGAGTAAATAGATGGAATTAAAATGAAAGGAAGGTGACTGTTTTGAAGTCCCTCTTTTAAACCCAGCAGCACAGTGTCTGACATCTGAGGTTGGAGATGAAACGATCAAATTATTTCCACATTCTTTCCACAGCGTCCTTCTCCCCCACATTGAAGAGAGAGAGTGACGTCGGAGACTTTCACAGACTGGTTGGACAGCGATGTGTCCCATTCTGTGTGGTGTTTTGGCACTTTTCCACTACACGGTTCAACTCAGCTCGGCTCTACTTGGCTTATTTGCATTTCCGCTGGCGATAGAACTTGGAACCTGGTACTTTTTTAGGACCACCTCCTTTGTGGTTCCAAGCGAGCCACACTGGTACTAAACATGTGAGGGGGGAAGAGGGGGACATCCTCTGATTGGTCACTACAGACAGGGGGACACCCTCTGACCTGATTGGTCCCTACAGACAGAGGGCCGTCCCAAGTGCTGCATTCCACACAGGAGTCTACTGGTAGTTTTATTCACTTCTTTATTTGTCGTCACATTTTCATTTGTTTTTGTGTTTTTTTTTTTTTTGGCTGTTAGAACATTTATTATCAGAGCTGGATGGAGCCGGACAGAGACCACAGTACAGAGGTGTAGAGGTGAACTAAGCCGAGATGGAACCGCGTGGAAAAGCACCATTTGCTTGGGGTCTTAGCGATGGGACACAAAACTTGATTGACCAGGGGGGTTGAAAGGGGCAGATGGGCAGAGAAGAGAAAGCGAGGATTGTGATGGAACAGATGGGGAGAGGAAAGTGACAGTAGCAAAGAAGGAAAAAGAGGAGCGAGGGAAGAGGAAGACGGTGTTAGCAGTGAAGAGAGAGATGGTGGTGTTGGTGTGGGGGGGTAGAGAAGAGAGGAGGAGAGATAAGAGCGAAAGAGCCTGCTTACTTTGGCAGTCTCCCAGGCCATCTGTGTTACCATGCTCCACGTCCTGCTCAAAGGCTGATCTGCGGGGAACAGAGACATCATGGTCAGCAGCGGGAAACAAGCCAGGCCATGCAGGCTCTCCACACCTAACAAAGTCACAGAGCTCTGGGAAAGCAGCTACAAAAACATCCTCAAACACAGCATCTCTTACGCAAGCCTACAGTGAAGGCTGCAGGAAGCTCTACATTGGAAGAGAATCAAAGAACCCCTCGCAGGTACGCTGGAGGTCTAAAGTCAGTGGTTGGAGGCTAGAAAATCCATTGTTAACTTCTTTGACTGGAATGAAACCTACAGAATATGTTCAGCCATTGCCCCGGTTTTCAAAGTCTCTGACCACACTGCGGTTCAGTGGAGATATGAGCCCAATCACATGGGCCAAGACCAGGGCAGTGAGGTGTAACCATGAGGACCATCATGTGACACAGAGGGAGAATAAGCACAAGCAAGTTTTTGGAGATTTTCAGATGCAGTCCGCATGGAGACCCATTTTCCTCCCGAAAGACCACCAAGCAGGCAGTAAGAAGATCTGTGAAACAGAGCGGACCAACTGTCAACCAGGATCATAGTCACGCCTGACAGCTTTTCACAGCCCTCCTCAGCCTCCCCCTCAATGCTCCTCCTCCTCATGCCTGTCCGCTCGCCTCTCATCTTCCTCACCCACCACCGGTCACAATTACAGCAAGAAGATGGATTTTCCAAAAACACATCACCTGCCTTCGTCCCGTGATCAGAGTGGAAAGCGATAACCCGACACAAGAATCAGTACAGCTGATACTCACAGACAGATGTATTTGGTTTTCAGATGTTCAGACAGCTGGAACATTGAATATCAATTCATGCGTGTACATGTGTTGGAAAATATGAAATGGTGTCTTCTTAACACCACTGGTACTAAAAAAAGTTTGCTAACCAATTTCTCCTGAAAAGCAACCACAATAACATCCAACAACAGCATCTACTTTTTCTACGTGCGTGTGTGTTTGCTCATCTGATTTGCTCGTGATACACATGACTATAGTGATGTTTGACACTGAATACTGAAATTCAGAGTTTTATGGAAGCAGGCACAGAGTTTCACAGTCAAACTTGTCACACAACAAATGCCTTAGAAGCATTCATGGTATCGACCTTGTCCCCGACCCAACATGCACACATATTTGCACACATATCATGCACAAATTTTTTTTGTGACAGGACCAAAGACCTTGGCAAAACCTGTAAGTCACGGTTTTGTGTGAAAGTGGACAATAACATCACAGTGTGATTGTGTTGAGATGAAGATTACAAGGTTACGGATTTAAATCCAGTTGGGGATGAATTAACAATGAGTGCTCACACCACAGATTCACTGTCTGAGTCTGATTTGGCACATGAAGACAAATTCACCAAAGCGTGAACCCCTCAGTTCAAGGGTTCAAGTCCCGTTGTGGCTGTATTATGGTGAACGTGTTCAAATTTGACACGACAGACAGTTCAACTGAGGGTTAAAATCCCACAGCAACCAGATGAAACATATTCAGATCAGACTGTATCGTCACTGTACATACAGTGGAGTCAGCCACAGGCCATGTTTTATATGACTGCTCATCTAACATGATTATTATGTGAGATGTGTTGTTGCACACATGGGGACTTTGTTGCTGAAATGCCAGTCAGGCATAATAATGATTAATTATTCATATCTGGAGTGAGTGGACGGGCATCCAGGGAGATTATATATTGCACAGTGTAAAATAAGTATGCGTAATGAGTCACACAAGCATTTTGAGCTTTGCTTCGATTTACGTAGAAAGAACATGCTCACTTATTGTTGTCACTAATAATAGTCAGTAGTAGTACCTAAGTACCTAATATCTATAGGCATCTGCATGTATGTGTTGTATGTACCTTGTAGAGAGTCAGATAAATAAACATGGTGAGCATATTGTTGTTGTCAAGTTTATAGGCGGCGGGTATAAGAGGCATAACTCCACATGGCAAAGCTGGCACAGGAGCACCAGCACCAGATGGAAGAAGAAAGGAGGCGGGGGGAGGGGAGGTGGTATGTCAATGGCAAGACAGAAGGAGAAAGATGGATAAAAATAGATGCACAGAGAAGAATGGGCAGGTGTAGCCCAGTGGCAAGAATAACAAAATAATGTTTCATGATGTTTCTGCATTGTGGTTCGGGTCAGACTTAGGCACACAGGACTTTGAATAGAGTCTGGAAAACGTTGCTGTTTGACTTGCAGTGGAGAACAGGGGCCCGTTCCAGAAAGAAGGATGGGTAAAAAGCCTAAATTTGTTAATCCTGAAATTAGGAAACCAAAGCTTTTCTCTGAACCTGCTTTCTGGAACGGACATCAGGACACCGACCCTGACCCTACATCACGTCACCCCCCTGTGCTCTTGTCTTGTCACTATACAAACTGTATTTGCAAGTGGCAGAAATGTCATTCCGGTGACAGGGCTGTAGCTGGGAAGCTGGTTAGACAAATGAGAAGAGGTCAACTACCTTTCCATCTAACATCCAAATGCCCCTGATTATGTCCTCCTTGCTCCATCCCTTTCTCCGTCCAGTCTGTTTTGAATAGCTCACCACAGACCGACACATCCTACCGGGACTAATCCCCCACTTCCTCACACTTTGAAATATTGTAAAGTGAAGGTGTGAGGTCTACTGCCCTCATTATGCTTCTGTGTTAACGCCGACTCCTGAGAGGAAACTCAAGCTTCATTAACTCAGCTGTGTGTGTGTGTGTGTGTGTGTGTGGCGTTTGTTGTATGCGACCAATCAGCCAAAGGAGTCAAATGTATTCATTGTCACATGGCCTCTGGAGCACTGGTCGATTATGACCTCATCTATAATATGCCCCCCCCCCCCACCACCACCATAGAGCTCCATATGCTGTTTGTTCAGAAATTATAATCTGGTGTGTGTCATAGCTACGGCCACAAATTACAGCTACCCTGACCATCAAGTGTTACCCAGCCCACACATCCAACCCTGAGCCTGGGGCAAACAACGCTTTCCTTCCATTCACCCTTCCAATAGCCTTTCCAGCTGAGGGAAACTGCACTTACACGCCATAAAATCAGAAAGTTCACAGACACGTCAGCTCCAGAGACAAATGCCACCAGTCTACAGCTTTGGCTCAGTGTTAGAGGACTATGTCGTAGAATTTTGATATGCTGCATATGGAAAAACTCTTCAGAAGTCATAGCTGACGGCTGCATGTACATTTCAACTTGTCCGAGCTTCAGAAGGGCATTGAATAAATTAACTTGGACTCAAGGGGGAGTCAGAAATTCCAGAGAAAGTTCTGAAGCTCCACTGTGGGTAGATCAGAAGCTTCAAACTGACAACCTTTGCCAAGGCAACACCTGAGCTGATCATTTTATCACACTGAAACATCATGTGATGTCTGATCAGTACTACAGCGACAAAAATAAGTGTGAAAACAGAGTTAAACCCAGTCTTCGACTCTTGTCACAGGAAACTTTGTAAAACAACCCACCTTCCATTTGTAATTTGGCAACATTCGACCGTGTTGTAAGCAAAGACAATATGGGAGCAGAATGTTTTTACCCAGATTTTACCCCTGCGGACACCTGAAGAAATCTCCTCCCACTGCGCAAATGTTTGTGACTGTAATAACTTACTTGATGTTACCGACGACCTGCCTGCAGGCTCCTTCTGACACCCACCCGCAGTACGGATCTCTGGAGGCTATACAGGACCTGGACGACACACCGAGCACATTTAGCGCTGCAGCATCATGTAGGACTCCAGAATTGGTTTGAACCTTTCCAGGGCATCAAACCCATTTTCCTGTTCTAGACATCCAACTCACTTCTTGCATCTGCCGTGCCTCTCGCAGCGAGACAGGGGCACTTTCACCACGCAGGAGGTGAAGGCAACCCACAGAGCCTGACCCTTGCTGTCTATCTGCATGCCGATGATGCGCTTGTCCTCCACACCGTCGATACTGCACCTTAAGAGGAGATGGGAAAGAAGCAGAGGATGAGTTTTCAACTTAGACAACTTGCTAAAACTTCACTGAAGAGGGTTAAACTGTTAAAAGAGATCTGATGAATCATTTAAGGAGATAAATCAGGGCGATTAAGATGTGGCGGAGAGGCAAACTGTGAGGTCACTGAGAAAAGAGATAAAGCTGAAATCAAGACCACGGGGTCAGGGACAGACGGGGAGATAAAGAGATATAAGTAAAGGGTGATACACATAGAACAGATGGGCACTGTGAGCAGTCAGTAACACTGCACTTAACTGTAAAGCCCACAACCACTAAGACCCTCTCCTTCCCCCACGCCACCATATTTTCATTCCACTATCTCTGGTAGTCCTCTTTGTCTAGTCAGCCCCACAGTGAGCCCACTCTAATCCCCGTGGGCGTGTCAAGCATCTCTTCCAGACCTTCTCTCCATCCTTTCCTCTCCCCATCCCGCCATCTAGCTCCAGGGATTTAATCTCTCCTTTGCAGCGCACTGGTGCCGCATTAACATTCTCAATTAGGGCTTAGAGTACTTCTACACTGGCTAATGCACGACAATCGGGCCTGCGCTGATCGAAGCAGGGCCAGCCAGAAGGGGGGACATGGGCAAAGTCACTGACTGTTTTCCAGTAAAGCCAGATGGCTGATTGCTCAACCTTCGCCATAGTGGGATGGGGTGAAACCACCATGTTCTCCCTCAGGTTTGTCACTTGGCCACAGCATGTTGGGTAACAAACAGCGGTCACCTTGAAAACCTTTTGAGTCCTTGTGCTCCTTCCCGCTTTCTTTTCAACTGTCTAACACAATAAGTTCTTCTCTGATCTACTTGCCTCCCTTTCTTTTCTTCGGCTGGCCCACCTCGTCCCTCCGCTCTTTGTATCACCATTCATTCCATCTATTACCCCTCTACGAACGATTTGCTTTGGCAGGGTCCAACTCTGGTTTCTTCATGTTTTCTCTAAAACCTAACAATGCTTGACTCCTACACCCAACGTTCCCACGTCCCAGGAGACACACACTCACCATCCAGCAGAGTAATATATTAGAGAGAGATCCCGGTCTGGCTCTGAAGACAAACACAGACCTCAGTGCGGGTGAGTGTGTGTATGTGTGTGTTTCCTTTAATCAGCAAAGATTTGAGAGGAGCTGGTCTCTGCTGCGGTTGACCACAGCTCTACGTTATCCAGAGCCTCCGGGTCCATGTCTTTAATTTGGTTGCAGCAGTTGGGCAGAGTGAAACCTGATAAAACTCTTTTAAATGATAGAGTAGCCATCTGTTTGGCTGGTTTTACTACATATCTTGGGTCAGGGGAACTGACTGGTGCTGATGGGGCTCGTGGGTTGGCTCAGCTGGACGACGGTTGGAAACATGTAAAAATCACACACACATACTCTTTGTTACACAGAGATGAAATGAGTTCGTTTTTAGCAACAGTATCCAAGTGTGTCGCTGTTTCCATCTGTCACCCCCAGTTCCTCACCACTATCACACACGTGATTTTGCTCCCAGAGCTACATACTTGTCAGGATTGTAGACATTGAGTTCCTCCAGAAACAAGCTGTCATTAAGGAAGCCGCTGTTAATCTTGGCAAGGAACTTGAGGATGATGCCTTTCTCAGACCCCAGGAAGACCACTGTGTGGTTCTTATGGGGACCAGCCTCATTGTCCACCGCGATCCGTGTCAGGCGATACCTGGAAGAAGATATACCCAGTTAAATCCTTTAGCCAATAGATAAATCAATGAGGTAATGAGCAGCAGATGGTGGTGAACAACACCAGGAGGAAGTGAACGTTTCCCCCTATCTCTGTGCTTAAGTTATTGTTTGTCAGCCTAAACCAGCTAGTGTTTCATATTTTAAAACTCCAAAGCGGTGCGCTTTTCGACCTGTCTGGCCATCAAAAGATAGAAAATGCATTCTCACTTTGCAGGAGGCAGAAGGGGAAACTTATCCAGCGATTTACATAATTTCAAAGCTCCCGGATGGTCACACATTTTGAATTTTAACCGTAATGAGATTGTGACTCACCATTCCTTCCAAAGGAGGCATCCTGTAGTGGATCAGGGGCTGACCGAAATCTGATCATAATTAATTCAATCAATGGATGTGGCCGCCATCATGTACGTCAGAAGACCAGTTGGGAACAGCAGGGATTACAGAGCCTCATTATCTCATTAATTACTTGTTTTTCACCAAGACGTAATCAGCTATAGAGTATGTCAGGTAGTTCCTATGAAAACAGCACTGTGCAATTGTTGCTCAACCAGCAGACATTAGTTATGATCTCTTACTTCCTTTGACAAAAAAAAGAAAGAAAACAAGCAGATGAAGTGAGCAGTTACAATTCTACCACCTGTTACTGGGTTTTGAGTCGGTGACCTATTAGGCTTATTGATGACGTGAGGAGATTCATCTCATCTCATTGACAGCTTAAAAAACACAACCCAACTCTGAAGGCCTTTTTACCTACACCGTCTGATTTAAGAGCATCAAAGAGACTGTTATCTACTCGCTCTGAATTAGTTCCAGGTCCAAGAAACCTGTGAAGCTATCAAAAAGGTGCATTTCTGCACATCAGTGTATGTTGTGCAAATGAGAGAGAAATTGGAATTAAAAAATAGTTTGTATGTAAAAATGAGAGTTTTATGTGAAATATGTAAGTCTACTGCCATATTAATGGATCATAACAATGATGAATTCAAATGTTCCCCTATTAGAATGTTCAGTTTACTGAGCACATACAACTCCTATCCCAAGGTTTCACACATATCCTCTGAATATTTCTGGAGATATGCTCTTCTTTTTATCTGACAAACAGAACAGAAGAAACAATATTCACTGAATCCTGAAGGTCAAATGGGGTTTTGATTGCACTTAGCAGGAGCTCCAAGGACTGTGTCAATGGGATTTCATTATATCGAAATACAATACAATCTCTAACACTAACACATACACCGTCTTTTAACTCAAAGGGAGGCTTCTGAGTACCTCAAACACACACACACACACACACACACACACACACACACACACACACACTCAACAAACAATTTGATTCTATGTGTGCAGCCAGCTGAGGTTCCACGACCAAAAAGCTTTTCCACATATGCAACTCCAGCTGGATACTGGGGTGCCCTTTTCAGAGTGCACCAGGGATCAAACCTTATTACAGTTTCCAGCTGACTGCATCCACTCAGATAATTATATTCCACAAAGAGATGACAGCAGCTACAGAAAAAGGCCACACCCACTTTTCCTCAGTAAATTTCATGAAGCTTTTTGAGCTTACATGCTTCTACCTACTGCCCCTGACTTGCATACAAAGCTCTGCGGGTGGTGGGTCATTATATCAAGGCAGACATGCGATGTGATATAATGTGCAAATGAGAGGTTCGGGATAACCTCAATGAAAGCTGCTCATCTTCTAAATAAACTGTCAAACTATGTAGGTCAGACCCCAGTCAGCTGGAATACAAATAATTTGCAAACCCTTTGAAGAATTCCTTATGAAGCTCATCTGTTAAGGGATGTTCCCACTACGGAGGTTTGTCAAATGTCTGGCAAGGAGTTTTAACCTTAAATCTTGAGCAGCTGCATTTTTTTTTCAAGTTTTTAGGAAATGCTCCATCAGCTCGTTTTGCCAGGAGGCTGGTATGTGTATGGTGAGACAAAACTGCCCTGAAGTGACTTTGGGTTGGGGGCAATGTCAAAAAAAACATATTTGAAATCGACGTAGAGTGAAGGAAAAATGAAAAAGGTAATCCATGTGACACGAAGAAAAACTGGTTGGTCGTGTTTCATCTCATTACCATGTGGTCACTGAGAGGATGAGAGAACAATGTAGATCCGTGTTTCCTCATTCCAGTGAAAATAGGTCACCAGCTGGTTTGTGGTGGAGTACTACTGCGTTTTAATGAGCCTGACTCTCAGAACAGCTCTTCAGCTAATTATTGTCCTGGTCTGAAGAGGTTCATAGACCTCAGCGCAATACTTACCGAACCATGGTCTTGAGGAACCAGGGCCGGTTAGCGATGGAAGGCACCGCCTCATCCATCAGGGGATGCATCTTGATGAAGTTGAGTGTGTCGTCTGGGAATTCATTGGAAACCTTGTACCTCTCCATGGATGGAGTGCCGGCACAGTTGCCAGGCCTTTGAATGCATGGGGGGGGGTGGTTGGTGAGGAGGAGGAGGGATGGTGAGAGAAGCACAGAAAAAAGGGAAAAATGGTGAGTGGAAGGGGGAAAGCAAATGAGCAAACTGCACGAAAGAAATTGTGCTGCCTTGACTGTTTATCAGACAGAAAGTTATACTTCCTTGAAATCAATAGAAAGCAAACTTAAATTACTAAACTGTCATTCTGAGAGGTTTTGGGCAAGGACATTAGATTGTTTCTATTCCTGGGATCCACCATAAAGCAGACGTTCTATCTATCTTATCCTTTAACAGGGACATGGTGAGCTGCTTGTACAAGAGAAGCTGCTTGTGATCGCTCTCCCCCTTCGCAGGCATCTTACCTCCCAGAGCTTGTAAAACACCTTCACAGGAAAGTCTTTGATACCTCGCCACTCATCGTAATCTACAGCAGGTTTTTCGAAAACATTTGCCAGCTGGCCGCTAGATGTTTGGGGCTGTCAACACGCAAGAACCAAAGCTTAAAAATATTCTATCACCTGCAAAAGTAAATCATCCCAATGAGTTGGGATAAACGTGTCACGTCAGTGCAGGACACACGTTAAATACTTTATAATGTATATGAGGTGGGGGTGCAGGATATAAGGCAGTGATATTTCCTGTTGCATAACTGCATTTCTATCTGTGATACATATGGAGAACAGAAAGGGAGAGTCATGTTTTCAATCTGTAACTGGTTCAGAGTCAGTCGACCACATGGAGGAACAGTCTGCTGCCGGGGCAGGCCTAGGTGGCATCGAACTCGCCGTCTGTTTGCCTGCAGATAAAAGGGTCTGCGAGCAGCAGAGGATGAAAATGAAATCGATCTCAGCCAAAACAAACGGCAGGTTGATCTGATCTGTGCCATGTCTGACCTTGTTGAACATAAGCAAGGAATTACATGCTGCTGAAGTGAGGCGCGAGGAGAATCACACAGTCACACATACATTTATGAAATGCATGCCCACGATCTACAGTGCAGGTGAGCCTCTTCAACCATATGGAGACTCACACGCGTATGCGCACACATGCACGCAAGTCTTTGTAGTAAATCTGCTCTTCTCTGGAGGAGCAGCTCTTAGCGCACTAATTAGTAAGCAATAAAATGGGAGATTGATCAGGCTGGTGCATTTGTGGAATTAACCAGCCATCTGTAAAATGATCTCATGCTTCATTTGTTGATACTGAGCCCTTCTTTGATGCAGCTGAATGGGGGGTGGGGGGGGGGGTGAAGAAATGGGCTAGGGGTGCAACTATGTGCCATATGTCTGTGTGTAGTGTGATGTGTAAACACAAACTTAACGCATTGTTTGGCACCAATGCATAGTTGAGGGGTGAATGTGCCAGGGAGGAGTGTGCAAAGACCCAGTGAATGCACCGAATGTGAGCAGCTGCATTACATCCCGAGTGTGTATGTCTGTGTGTCAGCGTGTGCTGGTGGGAATGTGTGTGTGTGTGTCTGTTGTACCTCGGCTTGGGAACCTTCTCTTCAGGAAACGGCGTCCAGGTGGAGTCTGGGGATTTCTGCTCTTTGAAACGCCCAGTGAACGTGTTGGCCACCTCCGCCATGTCATAGGCGCACACTGCCGAGCCTGGAATGCTGCCGCGGCAGAAACACAGAAAAACACAAACATCCTCTCAACTGAGCACATGAAAGAAGTTCCAGGTCAGGACAATCACCAGGAGACAGAAAAATAGACCTGAAACCTCTTTGCAACGGGGCCAAACCCTTAGAGAGTGGCTCATCCCTACATCATTCATTAGTTGAAAGCCATTTAGTTTTGTAATATCGATTAGCTGAGGTTTTATATTGTAAATGGGTATTTAATATGAGTTATAGTGTCTGTGCCTGCAGAGCTTCATGGAACACACATTCCTGACTGGGCTTTTTCCACATGCCTTCAGGCATCAGAGTTCATCACAAGTCCACTGTTAGGCAATAAATCTGGACAAACTTATCTCCTTATTCTGTTTCAGGGCAAAAACAGTCATCTTGTTTGCCACATAGGCCAGCGACCCAGCCGCTGGCCTATGTGGCATCTTTGCATAGCAGATTGCTGAGTCACCTTTCCATTTTTCAACTATCTGATCACAGAAATAAAAAATGTTTTATTATCTATCAGACTTTCTGAAAATGTCTCGCTCGCTTTTTACTGGTGCATCATGGTTTAAATTCATCATGTATCCACGCTGGAGACAGCGCACACAAGGGCACTATTATACAGAGGAAGGCTAGCGAGCTGTTAATTCTTGGCTTAGCTTCTAAATTACAGTAATTACCCTCTGAACTGGATATGTACCGAATGTCAGACAGTCATATGTCTGTTTATACCAGCCTGCTGTCAAGGCACATAACTACTGATAGAGACAGCTACTGGGAGAGCGACTAACTCAGCAGGGGTGTCGCGGGGGGAGAAAGGTGAGACTGACAACCGCAGTGAAAGGAGGACCCTCAAGAAGGTTTTGATAAGTGTTCTTCAATAATGAATGTCCAAACTAAATTCAAACTGGCTGTTTGGGGGCTAGTTTGTTGGCTGTCTGACCTAACGTTGTTTTTGTCATCGCCTTTGAGCCAGATCATGACAATAGACTGAACTTTGAAAACAGTTGGAGCCCACTTTCACCCTTTGGCTCAAATAGACACAGATTCATATGTACAGCTTGAAAAGAAATAAATGAGGTGGAGATCATGAGCAGAAGACGCTGCTTGTGAATAGGAAGAGGGGCTAAACAATAAGAGGCAGTGAAAGACGGTTAAACGTCAAATTTCAATTTTGCTGAATAAAAAGTAAGTATTAGAGTATTAGAAAAATATGACTTTATGAATTAAAAAAAGGAAGTGAGCTTCTGCAGCCTGATGGTGGGTTTAAACCTCAAATATGAGACCTCAAGAGACGAGTAGTGTTTACATTTTTATGCCTATCATGTGCTTATGGAGATAAGTCTGCACAGCTCAGCACAATTTATAATTTTCTTTTTCTCATCTCGAAAAAACACTTTAGTGAACTCCCTGAAGAAGGATAAGAAATACTACAAATTGAATTTGATTTGGAGGCAACCAAATACTTTGAGTGGTGCAGGGGTCCCTGGTTAGATTTCCGGCCTTGGTCTTTCTATGTGGAGTTTGCATGCTCTCCATGTGGCTGTATGGGTTCTCTCCGGGTACTCCAGCTTCCGCCCACCTCCAAAAGCATGCTGAGGTTAATTACTGTCTCTAAATTGCCAGTGAAAGGGAATGCGATGGTGGTCTGTCTACACGGGTTCGCCCTGAGATGATGTGGCGACTTGTCTAGGTTGTACCCCGTTGTTCACCCATTGACCGCTGAACGGAAGCGGAAGCTGACGGATGAAACAAACAACATAGAACACGGAGAAGTCTGTGATGATTCTCTGCTACCACTGAGTTTTATTCATCTTAAATGTCATAAAACTATGAATATTATCTCAGATATGCCCCTGAATTTAATGGTTCCCTCCTTGGCTCATAGCACAAGCCTCCACCTAGTTTACTGAGACTCGGCCATGTAGATTTTACATAATCTCTGTGACAGACTGATGCAGATGGGTTTTCTCAACTTGCTCTGGTGAGAAAATTAAATGACACAAACCCTGAGTGCTGTCCACAGTCTGAATGTGCTTCATCTTATTTCCCTTCCCTCACTCAGAGATGGAAAATGTCAGGATTGAAACCAGGGCTTACAGATATGTTCAGAGTCACTGCTTCATTGACTTTTAATGTCCATTAACCACGCTCAATTGCATTGTCACAAGCAATTGTCTTATCTGCTAAAAAGCTGCCATAAAATAGAAAATTACAATATGTGTAGGCTATCAGCCAGGCTGTATGGCTCTCTGGTAATTTTCAATTTAGATAAAAAAACACTTTCTTTGCATATGAAAATAGTTCTGACCAAGTCTATGGAGAAGAAAAAAAAAGTACATCAGAACGGCTGCACAAGTGTTTTGACTTGAGATGTAGAGTAGTCATACTTCACCATGAAACATGGAAGTGGAACACACTTCTAACATCGAAGGTCACACTGTCATAAGTCATGTAAATCAAACTGAGAACATTTACTGGGTAGATGAATGCAAAACATCTGCTGACACACACGTGGATTCAGACCTCGACACAGACAGGCTGAGATGTTGGCTTGTACCTGTTGTATGGGGTGGAGAAGGTTGCCATCACCACGTCCCTCCCGTTGATGTGAATGACGTCTGTCACAGCCTGCAGGATGTTGAAGTAGAAGTGGGAGTCTCCGGGGATGGAGCAGTTCAGACGGGACTTGAGGAATGAAGTCCACTGCTTCTCCAGGACACGAGGCGAGCCGCCTCTGTCGTTCTTACAGACCCTGGCCACTCGAGGAAACACAACCTAATCGATACACAAAGGAGATGGATTATTTTGGGCGGAACTAAGTCGGTAGAGCAGGTTCATAGTAACTCATTTGATTAATGGGAGGCCACAATGCGTCATCAAAAAATTATAAATTGGGTCTATTTCTATTGTTCATATATTATATTGATTTCCTTTAGCCTCTTATTTTATTACTTGGCACTTAATGAAAAATCAAAGAGGCAGTTGAGTAAACTGGTGAACATTTGCTGTTAAAAACTCCACCAGACTTTCTGGCAACAGAAACCTTTGACTTCACAGCTTCAATTGGAGCCAGCACTTTAATTGTAACTCTGCCTTAAGATCATGGAATCAATGTTGTAATTATCCCTTGTCACACTATACTTTACAGCAATAAATCTAACCCTGACCTGGAACTGCAGTAAAGTTCCAGTAAACAGAGGGAATAGGAGCGAACATGCATTTAAACCAGACGCCTGCATGTACGCACACACACACACACACACACACACACACACACACACACACACACAGGCACTGGCGGTGTTCCTATTGGTGTGGGAAGACACAGAGCACACCTGACCCAACACTTATAGTTGGACCCCACATATATCGTTAAATGAGGCCACACACACACACACACACACAAACATGCGCTGCACTACTGTGAGCCAGTATACAAGTGTAGCAATTACATGACCATACCACTGGCTGACTGCCTGTGAGGTGTCGCTACTGTGTGGAGTTCATGAACTTCAAACGGCAGATTGTTTGGCAGTGAGAGGATTTAAGAAAAAAATAAAATAAAATAAAAAAAAAATTGAGTTACTTGAGTGAAAATGAATGGACCAGTTACAGTAGTGGAGGTCCGAACATGGAGACCTTTCTGGTAGCATCACATCAGGCTACGGCTTAAGGAATGCAGCTTATTCCACATCATCCCTTCAACACAGAAGAATAAATATGCCCTACGCAGGCATGTTGGCTGGGGGATTGACAGGACAGGGAAATAAATTACACACAGCAGGTGACACTGTGGAACTGGATGTGGAACTGACTTCACATCAGAAGGTTCTGCCTGTCAAACGTCAACCCCCTGACGATATCGGCGCTCCGGCTTATCTGTGAATTACCTCGGCAAACACACAGATCACTCACACAAACAAATACTTCATTCCGGGCTTCTTAACTCCCATGTGTAATAAAATATTTATCCTTCCTCCTGAGGACAATGTAACAATCTATCAGGAAAACAAGAGCAGATTTATCCGTTTTCCATGAATCTTTTTACATTGTCCAACGTTGTTGAGTCTATGGTGTCATGATGAAGACATGCCGTTTGCTAAATGTTGCTAAAACGTGCTCTCGGTACTATCAAACCCGCCGCACGTGGCCTTCTAGACACCTTACAGACCGAGACCTGTTCTGTATTCATACATGCTTGTCATTTCTGGCAGGAAATCCATTATTTCTGTTACCACAGCTCATCTGCAGCCTCGCTCTCTGGTGAGCTGTTCGTTTATGCTGGAAAAATACATATTGAGAGACTCATTTCCATAACATATTAATTCTACCTGGTGTCCAATTAAATTTCCTCCAGGCAGGGGGAGCTGCACAGATTACCAGACGTCTTACTGTCCCTCTGGTGTGACACCTGAGGCAAATCTGTTTCTTCTTCACTATTTCTTTTGTCTCATTTCTCCACATTTGGGTGGAATTCCTCTCGGGAGCAATTGAGACAATAGGTCAAACAGGAGCAATATCAGACGGACGTGGATGTGCAGTACAAGCGATATATTTAGACCTCATAATGGGATTTCCAGACATCCTCAGATTTTTTCGTTTGGGCTCTATTTTCGGTGCAGCATCCTGTTACTGAACAACTTTTGGCCACAGCTCCTGAAAGCCTCCCTCTAGTTTTGTGATACACCCTCATCCTGTTAGTTTCCTCAGGCACTTCCTGATACTCCCGGTAAATAGGAAGTCACCTCTGATTAGTGTACAACATTGGCGAACGAGTACAGCCAGTGCTTACCTTTCCCATTGTGTTGTACTCCATTGCAATTTCCCGGAAGAAGAAGTAGATGAAGTCTCTATAATCGACTGCCTGGACAAAGTAGGGCTCTAGAAGAGGGAAAACAATGTCATAAAACATGATCCTAAGTGGTGTTTTGCTGCCACATAACAGTTCTGACAGCATATTTCAAAGAAAACAGCAGGGATGTCTGTCATAATATGCAGAAATGCCCCCACTGTGAGCCTTGAATGGAGGCGTTGATCATCCATCACATCAGCAAAACAATTTGCATGCGAAGAAAAAGGGATCTCTCTATTGAAATGTGACAGGCCGGACTTCTGCTTGCCTCTCCCCTGGGCAGAGCAATTTCCTGGCTTCGTCGACTCTTACCAGAGCACGTTGGCAAAAATGACTGCATCAAACAGAGCGTGCAGCATTAGCATAAGTGCTCCGGTGGCGAGATTTGTACACAGAAGCACAACACACAACCACCAAACAATAAATCAAAAGAAAAACACGCACACATGGTCGAGCACGCAGGTCCAAAAGTCAAATGTTCACCCCTAACTTGTCAGTCAGCTTGGTGTTTTTAAACAGGGACTGTGTTTGTTCCCTCCACTCACCTTTAAGCCATTTGGAGTCGTGTTTGACAGTGCGCAGAGTCGGGCTGTCTCCTAGGCTACGATAGATGACCGCATCGATCGCTAGAAAGTCTGTTACTGTGGCCGAGTACAGCTTGCCATCTGGAGAGGGAGCGCAGAGACAGAAAGAGCAAGACAGAAGGAAAGATTGAAGACGGAGGGGCGAAGAGGCCGAGAGAAGAATGGCAGGAGAAACAAGGAACCACAGAGGAAGAGAAGAAGATGAGGAGAGTTTGAGTCACACATACACTTACATTCCTGTCTTTGTGGCCTCACACACAATATTGCCCCCCCACCCCATGATGACCGACATGCATGCAGGATACACGTTAGTAATTCATCACAAGTGCACAAGCTACTTCAAAAGCCTAAATACACACTGAAGCCCTGCGCGCACACACACACACACACGGCTCAAACGCGATCCACCACCAACATGACCTCAGCCTGCCTTGGCAGCAACCACAGTGGAAACTCAAACGACATAATTGAAAGGATAGCAGCGAGAGAAACCCTCCTGATTACTCAGTGCTTCCAGATCTGCTACACATTAACTGGTCAAGCTTTAAACAGGCCGGGACAGCTCGTCAATACGGCCATAAATCAGCCCACAGCAAACATGGACGGGGCCCAAACGTGTTCAGCGGCCTGCGGGTAGTTCGCATCAGAGGGATCACACCCCCGCCAAACTGAAACGTTGACTCATTTTGGTTCCATCCATTTGTGACTTATTTTTAATCTTATGCATATTGAGAGAGGGAAAGTAAGTGAGAAGGAGGTCGACGCTGGAGCACAATCAGAGGCGAGTCCGAGCTGGTGATGTGTTTCCACAAGGCTCCAATAACAAGTGAGTTCCTGATGCTGATGAGTGAATGCGGCTCCAAGTTTAGAGATTTGCTCCAGTGAATGTAAAACACGTTGGCCTTTTATTCGTGACATCTTGAGTGTTGCCAATCGAGTAAACCACAAAGTATTTACGAATAATATTTAACACAGCTGCAACTAATCCACTTGAGCAAATAGACTCAACTTTGTCATCGAGCTGCAAGACGATCCAGTGTTTAATGAGCATGGATGGGAGGAAATGAGGATGAATGTTGTCATGTTGTTCATGTCGTAACTCACACGTCATCTACTTTCACCTCACAGAAACCCAGGTTTTATTATCTTTAGCCCTTGGCATATAAATGTTTTTTTTTGTTCTTTTTTTGTTTGTTAGAGATGTAAATTAGCGGGCTTGTGACTCATGTTTACATTTGTTATGTTGTTCATATGTTGTTGTTTTTTTAATAGAAAAGACAGATTTTTTTATTTTTACAGATACAGAGTCATTCAATCTTACCAGCAAAGAGAGCGACATTGGCATGCTTGGCGTCGTATGGGCAGCGTGCCATCCCACTGATCTCCTCTCCCAGAGCGTCGAGGGTGTCCATCTAGGGTCAAAGATGAGGTGAAAGGTCAAACCAGGGTAGTGCTGACAAACAAAACAATGGCCTCAACTTTACAATTGGAGAATGATGCTTTGCAGTCAAAACAGTCGATATGAATCCCCACGGGAACAAAAACAGAGTCTGTTCTGCACTAATAGAAGACGCCACCCTGCTGGAAGAACGTACACCCACTGCAGCGCATCCTCCTGCAGTTGCTGCTGACGCCAATTTTATAAATATCGAACAATGGTCCAGAATGGTCCATTGATTAGTCCTCAACCAAGTTGTTAAGACATTGAATGACACGTGTCAGTCCCAGGTATTTGAATTTAGACTAAATGTTCATGTTTTGCAGTCTTTGAGTACAGTGTGATTGGTAGGAGAGCATCTTGGGGGGGGGCGTGAAATGTCAGCTCACCTTTAAGGAGATTTATCTTCTCAAGCATTCCTCTGGAAACTAACTGTCACGCTGGCTACGGACCAAAAATACACACAGGAACTCGCGAGTAAAGAGAAGACAGGCCAGACTGCACCGGCTGGAGGCTGAGGTCACCAAACTGAGCAAACACACGTTTTCTCCGCTATCGCTCACTTTCTTGCTTTCTCTCAACAAAGAGAAGCCCAGCTTTGCCAGTTCTCCAAAGTGCTTACGCCGCCCTTTCTGGTCTCTAAACAGGTCATTTTGTTTTCTATTCCTGTCTCGGCGGATACGGCTATCATCTGCCCACTAAAAAGGTCACACACACTCCGGCGCAGTGCAGGAAAAGTCTGCCAGGGAAATTGTTGAGGTTGATTTGGCAGAAAAAAAAAATTACAAGTGACCTTTTACAACAAAACACGGAACCACCGGCAGCTTTTAAATTTTTTCTTTTCTTTTTTTTTTAAATTTGTCATTCCTTGTGTTTCTACAGACTTTATAGGAGGATGACTGACTGACTTAATGTTCATGTTTCATATGAAGGTCAGGTGCGTCCACTGAATCAGAAGCGTCTGGGTGTACAAAGTTGAAAGCGTTGGTGTCAGCTGCCTGACCAGACACACAGACCAACACAAATTCTTGCTCCTCTTCTTCTGACACATCAAACACGGCACACACGACCCCCCCACTTCCCTCAGTCGATTTCACCAAGGCAGTGACCTCTGTCGACGGGGCTTGGCTGGCTGTCACTGATCTATTCCTGCCGTTTGAAGTGAGGAACACACTCCCAGTCCGGCCGCAGATATACATGCAGCTCCTGTCATGTGTGGAGAAACACCAGCTCATTTTCATGCTGGCCTGTGTGAAGAAACATCCCCTGTTTAACAACGAGGTGTCACACTGAGTACAACAGAAATTTGATTTGGATTGTTGTCTGATGGTGACAAAAGAAGAGAAGTTCTCCAGGTAGAAGTAACCCGAAAACGAACGCTAGTGCTGTTACACTTTGTCAGTGTTGCCTCAACGACAGGCAGATACGTGTACAGTAACCTTGGCTCTGGGTGGTGTGCATCTAGATAAATTAATTACTACAACAGCTCTCTGGTGTTTTCCATAGGCTATATGCTAATTAATTAGACAAACACTGTCGACTGCAAACATGCCCATCAGGAGCGTTATAATTAGTTCAGCTTCAGTATTCAGGGTGAGGGACGCGTCTGCTCCTGCCTTGTTTATTTTTCATATTTTAAGACTCATTCATAGGTTGATACTGGGGGATTTGTGTGTTTGCTGCGGACAAACTTTGAGAGGACTGTGTCGGTGTCCCACTTATTTATTCTTTGCTTGGAGCAGTATCCGTGAGGTGCTTATTTTACTTATGTCTGCAAAGGTGCCTGCATGGACGTCTTGTTTCTGTGACGATTGTCGACACAGAGTCTGTGACTTACTGATGGCGAGGCGCATTAATCATGAAAAAATTAAAACGCCAAACGAGCCAATAAAAACAGATTGTGAAATGCGTAAACCCTCACATATTGATCTGATTACCCATCAGTCACCTCTAGTTCAAAGTTGTGCCCGGTACAACCCATATCTCCACCTGCACAACGTTATCCATCTTCAGAGGTCAAGTGCACAGGTTCACACCTGGGCCAGACGCCGTGGTGTAAAACAAACAAGGATATAGCTCGCTGGGAGATGAATAGTTATGGCCCATTTGTCTACAGCCTGTTTCAGAGCATGTCCCGTTTCTGGAGTTTCTGGAAGTGTCTGGAGTCTGTGCTGAACTGGGGACGATCAGGTCATGTATTGTGACTCTTATTCATGAATTGCCTACGATAGTAATGACCAATGAAAGCCTGTGTGTGTATGAACATATTTGAAATGTACAACCACACAGAAATATCCCCACTCAGTTAAGGATGCATCACTGGGGACTTCCTGCCTCCGAACCCACTGACACCCCACTGATTCCGCCCTCTTTGCCCGGCAACAGGCAATGAAAGTGACTCTGGTCATATATCAGCCCAGCTGGATGGGGTGTTTATTATTACAGCGCAGCAAGGGAGTGACAGGGGAGAGAGCAACAGAGGGAAAGATGGTGGAGTGTTGTGAGCGATGGAGGGATGGAAGAAGAGAATCCGTTGGATGCAGCTGAGTGTGTGTGTGAGAAGGAGAGATAACAAACAGGAGCTAATAAAGATGGAAAACAGGCAGGTTGGAAAGAGGCAAAGGTGTGGGGAAGGTGTGGGAAAGGTGTGGGAAGTGGAGCCGGGTGCCAGCAGTTTGCCCCGTCTGCCCCCTCAGACTCCTCCCTCCACCTTGGCTCCCCCTGCATCCCGCCTTGCCTCCCGCTCACACCGTTGATGAATGTGCAATGAGTCTGGCCCTGAAACAGAAGCTCTCTTCACTGCTGTCACACTGGGGATATGGAGAGGCAAACTGTGGCCAAGGTGGATTTAACCACACACACACTCACACACACACTTTTGACCGCAGCAGAGCGGATGAGGCCTGCATGCCTTCAAAAGTCCGGTATCTGCCCAGAGAGTCTGCCAGCTTGCCAGCAATTTGGCATTTGTGTATCTGATGGTTTTGTAAAGTGTGTTTGCTCGATGTTTGCACAGTTGTAAGAGTGTGTACGGATGAGCAACATATGTACCCACCCCTCTGCTTGTGTTTGTGCCAGTGATCAGTGGTCATTTCTGACATTTGTTCAAATTTCAATGTTGTTTTTTGTTTGTAAAATATGCATTTCATGGGGTTTTAGTATACATACATACATATATAAAAATATATATGTATGTATGTACATAAAAATAATTATTAAATATAATAAATATAACAATTAACATAAAAAATAAAAAAACCTGGGATGTAAGAGAGAGATTTCAGGAGAGACAGAGATTCACCAGTCAATCACCTTAGTTCCTGTAGAGGAACTATGACAAGACAGACGCTGTTTGTTCTGCTGCTTACAAATCATCACTTTAATTGAAATGACTGAATCAATCTGAAACAGGGAAAAAAACATGGATAAAATACCTGCAATCTTTGTTCTGGACTCTTTTTTTCTGTATACACTGATGAATATGTTTGTGTTTATTGCCATTTAATTGTTAAAAAAACTCAGTTTGTCTCAACCAGACCAGACAAGCAGCGATATCTGTGCAGTATCAGCTACAGCAAACTGCAGGAGTGATAAAAGTTAGCCACGCCTGATCAATGCAGAGACATAAATTCCACTTTCCCTGCCGACGGACTCGGTGAACTGAAACTTGTCCAGTCTGTGTGTTTAGAATGTTGAACCATTAATTCAACGGAGCAGAGACGTCTCTTTTCCTGGTATACAGATCTAGTGAACCAAAGTAGAGGTGTCACTGCTGGCTGCGTTTGACCATCACATGACATCATAAAGACTGAAGAAACATTATTCAGGGTCTCTCTGTCTTTTCCACTCACCTGTCGGATGGTTCTGTTTCTTGTGTAATGTTAACTGCATATCTGGATGAACGCTCTTCAAAATATTACTTTTCAAAATTCACTTTCACTGTATTTCTTTAAAGCATCAGCCATAGTGTGTTTGCGTGTTTTTGCCACATTTTCCTTTTTGCCTCTCTGTATGTCATTGTTTTTATTTCCATGTCGACACTAAGCTAGTGTCTCTTCAGTCTACATGTCGACCACCAGTCCTTTCTTGACTCAGGCTCATGAAAATGCTTCAGTTTGTTTTCCTTTAACGGGTGAAATTGACTCACGGCTGCTCCTCCGTGTGTGTGTGTGGGTAGGTGGGTTTCTATGATTCTAAATGGAACATGTCTGAGGAGTTGAGAAAGTAATCCATCTGCATGACCCCCACCCCACACTATGAGGTGACATGTGAAAATGCCAGTGAGTGTGTGCGCGGGTGTGTGTGTGTGTGTGTGTGTGCGTGTGGTAGCAAAGGACTGACAAAAACAGGAACTCCAACTATGGACTTTATGTACACACCATAGAACTATCATTGAGGAGAAGGTGACAAAGAGCAGCATGAGTGTGTGTATGCGTGCGACCATGTGAGATCTTACCTTGTAGGTTCGACATGACGGGTTGAAAGCGTTTGTCCCACAGACAAACAAGGTGTCATCGTTCTGCTGCAGGAGGACTTTGATGAAATTGTGACACTCATCCTGCCGGGAGCGCCGGGTGGCACAGACACACAGACACACACACACACACACATACACACACAAAGAGAAAGAAGAATGGACGTCCAGTGAGATATTCCTGTCTTTCAAAAAAGGGCACTTTTGCACTGAAAGCCACATTTTTGCCTTTTTTAAACAAAGGGTTTGTTCTGTTTGGTCCTTTGAAGTGAAGCATGTGACTCTCTGTAGACATGTAAGCCCCACCAAGCATATAATTATGAAATGCAGCCTTTCCTTGTGGCACGCTAAAACATATTTACAGCAGAATTTAAACTGCATTGCGATGTTCTCAACAACAGCGACAAAAAATAGAAGTCGTTACCGTGCATACTCTGGAAATCTGGAGAGAATACAATTATACGACCATTTGACAGCGAGATTATCGCTGATGTGCTCTATAAACTGTGATTGCTGACAGTTATATGAACTGCAATGAGTGTGTTATTGTACCTGCGGGGTCGGTCTAATGTGTGTGTGTGTGTGTGTGTGTGTGTGTGTGTGTGTGTGTGAGAGAGAGAGAGAGAGAGAGAGAAAGAGGGTGTGTGTAAATGACACAACTATGAATAGTGCGTTCCACTTGTTCCAGTCACTCCCAGCTGCCCACAGGAAGCTGCCTAATGGAACGCCCTCCTAATCAGGGAAATCCAACGCAGCCATCCATCATACTCAAAGGACCGGAATTTGATATGGCCGCGTGCTGTCTGTTAGTTTAACTGAAGAAGCTTCTCTGATCGGTGGTGAAACAAGCAAACAGCTCGTCCAGCTGCCAGCAAGTGAAACGTTGGTTGATGTCAATGACTCGTACACACACAACTGCTTGTCGTTACGGTGTGGACATACAGCGTTACGTTGTTGAATGTTGCTGTTCTTCCTTTGTTGTGATGAAAGCGGAAACAAGTTTAGTTTTCACCCGCGTTACGGACTTGGACGTCCGCCACACGTGAAGATGTGAGCACAGAGTGTGTGTCTCTACCTTATGCTTCCCCTTCATTCGGCAGGTGTCCACATCCGCCTGCCTGGACTTCCACGTCATTTTCTAGAGAAAGAGATGGGAGTGGAAGGAGAGACCTGAGGCTCCAACACAACACACACAGACACAACAGGGCCCAGTGGACACTGTGATCAATGGTAATCATCTGAGGTTCTCGCTCATTGATTCCCCTCATGAGCCACCTGCTCCAGGTTGAGGGAACGCGACGCTGACTCTTGATCAGCCCGAGGACACAGCTCATGTCTGTGAGTATGAAAGACAGCCAACCTATCACCAAGATAAAAAGCTTGTGACAATCAGCCACACACACACACACACACACACAGTCTGGCCCTGCCCTTTGTGGCTGGGGGAGGTGGGGGGGGTCAGCGGCTGGCCGCCCAGACCACTATGTAGACGCTGCTGTCGTACAAACTGTTTGTAGCTCGGGCCGCTGATTAAAGACCTTCAGTCATCAATCAGCGTGTGCGTCTCCCACCGGCCTTTCATCTCCAGCCGGCTGTCATTAGGACCTCCTTCGCTGGGCTCTGACACTGAAGGGGAGGAGGTGGCAGGGTGGCGACTTGTTGTATACAATGCAGTGGCCTTGTTTGAGTTCTGTTTGCATGCGTTATAATGGGCATTGTCAGGGAGGAGGGTGGTAAGAGTGAAATGAAGAGTGAGGTATTACCGCCGGGAGCTTCTGTAAATATGAAATGATTTTAGAATAATCTGAAAATAAACAACAAGATCTTTTCCACTCTGCATCCTGGAGCGTCTGCAGTTCATCTACTTCCCCTCGTCCCCCTCCCTTCTTCCTCTTCTATCCTCTGAGCTTCCGTTATACATCCGCCGTCCCTCTGATGAGCGTGGATGACGCAGGCGGTTTGCTAGCTGATTGATTGGATAATCTTCTTAACAGGGTCACCGTGGCACACAGGGCGGGCTCACACCGCCGCGCGGGTGAGTATGACCGCTGGCAGGTGCACACGTACAGTATACGCCCACGTGCACACGCAACACGCCGCAACAGGCTATTAGGGTTACGTTCACGATCATCGCAGCACGCTAAGAACAACACGTCCTCGGAGAGACAGACGTCTTACTCACCTTGGTGAAAAAGATCTCGTTACTGTTGGCGGCGTCTGTGTCCACTGTGTAGATGTGATCCCTGAGAGAGGGAGAGAGAGAGGGAGAGAGGGAAAGAGGAAAGGATAGAGGGAGAGAGGAAAGGAGGGAAGGAGAGGAGACAGGGAGAGAGAGATGAGGAGATACGAGGTCAGAGAGCAGCAGACAGTTAAAAATCCAGCAAACAATCAACCCATTTCTCTTCCTCCCCGTGTTTTCCCCTGCAGGCAGCAAACAACGTCAGAAAATGGGCCTTTGTATAAACTTTGTTCAAACTTCAAAAAATGACAATAAACAAAAGGAGGCCAGAGCTATTTGCTCTGTCAGACAGAAACAGTCAACAAAGGTTTCGAGCGCTGCCGCGCAGCCCCGGGCACAAAAGCCTCTTTGTCCCAGAGAAGGTCTTGATGGGGGGTAAGGGAGGAGGGGAAGGGTGAGACGAGAGGTGCCAAGTCACTCAGAGCTGTTCAGGTCAATTAAGCCGAGTGTTTGAGCCACAGGAAATCTATGCTAACAGTCATTATAGCTCAGACAAGGAGACTTATGTGTGATGGCCTGGAAACATACAGGCCTCTCCTGTAGATACAGCTCAGCCGCACAGACCCCAGCAGGGCATATGGAAGACATAAAACCCACCAGAGTTCACAGACAGACGGGCTGGTCGACGAGGCTTGGAGCTGCACCTACTTAGCATAAAGAATTAGGGTGCAGACAGGGAGGAGGAGGGTGCAGCAGGAGCCGGTGTGGGCCATTTACCTCACTTCTGACGAGAACCAAAGGTGACCGCGCCGAGTGATGTAACTGCATTAATTTGTTGGAGATTAACTGGTGGCCATGTTTTTAATCAAAGTGTGTAACAGTGGCTTCATCACACTCGCAGCTTAATTACGTCGCAGCTCCCAAACCTGCACTCAGGCAGCCATCCTGCCTCGCTCTCTCATTAACTAAATCTAATAAAGTCTTTGGAGGAACAGGCATCTTGAAATGAATCCACTTATATCCCGTTCCTGGGGGCCACCGTCATCTCCTCGAGGATAAAACCCAGTCTACTGTGCATTATCGGTGATGACGCTTAAATTGAATAATTCATCTTTGAAAGCCGTCAGAATTAAGAAAAGAGTCCGTCTTTCTCGGTGTGAGGGGAAACGAGACTCTGTAAAACATATGTTACTGTTTGTTCATTTTTAATATACATAGATATGTATGTTACAATTCCATGGCGGCATGAAAACGACAGAGGAAAGGAAAGGAGGAGGCCAGCTTGGGTAACTAGATCCATCCCATGTCCCTCCGAGTCTGTCTCTGCTGCAGAATGTTTTGATGAAGACGAACCACTGCGCGAATAAGGAACGATCTGGTCTCACTTTCAACTGAACGGTCTTCTTCTGTGTTGTCATGTTGTTGCCACGGTAACGACACAGAGCCATTTAACAGCACTCCAATAAAAGTGAACACGTCAAATGTCAAGTGCGAATTGATTACATGTTAATCGACGAGTCACATCATCAGATACACGAGCGTCAAAGCATCTTTAAAGAATTAAGACGGTGATGGATGTTCTCTTCAGACTTCACTAACTTGTTCCTTTAACTACATTTACGTTTTCCTATTAAAATTCAAACTTTATATTGAAAACACAGAACTAAATGAAAAGCTATTAAATCAGAGGATTACTCGCTGGATTCAGTATAATCCCATGGGTTATTTTCCTGCCTGCAGTTTTTAACAGCTCATGAGTTATCTGCTTTGACTGCTCCAGACTTTTCACTCGTAACCCCTCCCAGCATTGCTGCCTGTCCTGCGTCTCCGTCTCTTGTCCTGCCGGTGCTGCTGGTGTCCTCAGGGGGGGCCAAGGTCCTCCTCGCCGTCGGCTGTTTGGTTCCAGCAGAGATTAGCGGGAGCCAAGAGATGAGGCATCCCTCAAACATCCTGACTAGAAATGGAGGAGGACAATGGAGCGGCTGTGTCTGTGTCAACACCAAGTCTCCAAACACACACACACGTGCAAGCAGCCCCCCCCCCCAGATGATCTCTGTCTGATTTAACCATTTTCCAAAGAAAAACAGTCACTCTTCTGCCGTCCAAAGCAGCTGCAGAATTACTTCTGAAATCCATCATTGTAATCTACCACAGTCACCTTTGTAGGATATGTTCCGGGGGGGGGGGGGGGGGGGGGGGGACAAAA
>CAAKHB010000616.1:71723-88237 GCA_901007665.1 Aeoliscus strigatus
GGGGGGGGGGGGTATCAGTGGACAATAAAACCAGAAAATAAGGACACACGGCACCTATGAATAGCGGAGCAACATTTATCGACGCTGGTGTGACAGTAGCTGAGGTAAAGTGGCGTCATGCAGACGTCAAGTGTGATGTCTCCCCCCACAGTAGCACACTCTTATCATCCTGTCTTTGTTAACCATTTACTTCTTATGAGTTGAGCAGACCTGAAAGACAGAGTCATGTAGGAAAGGTCAGATTTCAGGTTTCACCTGTGAAGTTCAAACTACAGTGGCGTGAACAGCAGCTGACATACTCTCTGAGCAACACTTTCCAATCAGACAAGCCGTTTTTTACGATGCCATAACCCACGGTCATTTACAAATGCACGCCCTCTATTGTTTATTGTCTCCTGGAGACAAATCCATTTACATCTCATATTCACAAATTTACATTTTCCTTGTGAAATTATTTATGAGAATGAACCACGTTGTATAAGTGATCCTCCTCTCCATTTGCATACGGTCTAATCCAGGGATATTACATACATTACATACTTTTTTTTTGGGATGCCATTGTTGTCACCTTGTGAGTGTGTGAGTGCCATGAAGTCAGCTGACTGTAGCAGCAACTACAAGTGAGACGTATGCGAGTATCCCGGCCATAACTGTTTTACAGTTCTCTCGGTTACGGACAATAAAGGCATGAACTGCTGTACGTATATAACAACTGAAATGAAATCATCACAGATCAAAAGCAAATAGGAGGACAAATAGTAGAGGAGGGAGGGTACGAATGGATTTCTCATTAAAGACATTGTGTCCTCGTATTTATTACATACTTGCTTGCTTGCGTTCCAACCAACCCATATAAACCAAACCAAATAAAACGAATCAATCATAAGGGCAATTGAATCTCTTATTTTCTAACCACAGTCCAAATGAAAAGTTACAAATGTACTTTTCTTCATTGGGGACAAACATCTTGAAACTGAGTTGAAGTAGCCAGATGATAATAATCACTTTGTACTGTCCAATTAGAACTTTCCCATCATTTACCAGCTTCCAGCCCAATGAAGGACTGGTACCTGGTGTGAAAATGGCACAGAGCCATGATGCAAAACATGAGGGGCTTTCAGGGAGAAGTGAACTCTGAAACACTATGAGATCCTGAGAGAAAAAAAAATAAATGACAGAGGCCTTTGACAGCCGACAAATACAGAACATCGCTTGCTCATGTGAATCATTCCATGTGGGCTGCCCATTTCCCGAAATTCACTGACAAAAAACGTGCAAGTAGGATGGAAGGCATGCAAATATCCTTTCAGAGGAAGAGCTGAATAACCAAGGCGGGACAGTAGACAACTGAGTGCAACAGAGAGACATAGAGGGTCTCCGTCGGACATGTACCCATGCGTGGCCATGAGAACACAAGGTTTTTGTGTGGAAGAATGTCCTTCTCATAACAGCACATTTCTTGTGGGATGACTACTGGCCAGCGTCGTCCATCTTCTGGCCTTTGTTAGAGCATCTTGCTCTCGTGGAGCAGAAGAGAGAAGAGCGCGATTAGCATGCACCGCGCGCGTTCTTCCATCGTCCTGTGTTCTGAAAGTTAAATTCTTGCACGTACGCGTCGCTCTTCACATCGCTCTCGTCTCTCCACGATATCCTTCATAACTGGATCACGGGTGGTAGAGATGGGCCATTGTTCATTGTTTTGGCTTTGCTTTCTTCCAGTCCTCCTCACAAAGTGGACGGGAGAGAGTCGGTGGAGCCGGCAGGCACCTTTTGAGCTGTGAAGGGAGTTGTCGAGCTTCTGAATGGGCTGAGGGCACAGAGGGGCCCTCGGTGATGTGGTGGCATGAAATACAACAAGCCAGAGTTCACTCACCCCCGAGCTGGTGCAGGTTGTTCTTTTCGAAGCCTGAAGTTTCTCTACATTCTCTCCACATTTTCCTTTTGTGTTTTGTGTGTGTGTGTGTGTGTGTGTGTGTGTGTGTGTAGTAGCGTGCCTGTGTTTTTTGGGTGTTGCCGGGTCAGTGTGGATGAGGGGCATGTTTTCAAACTTTGCATTCAGTGGATAGTTTTCCTGCATTCATTACATAGTGTGAATTCAGTGGTCTCCTCTGTGATATTTTCTCTAATCTCCGTTTAAATTTAATCCCTGCTGTCACACTGGTTAATGCTGCGCCGTTGGAACAATGCTCTGAGCCACACAGAACTATCAGACCTAAAGATGAATGCTGAAAGGATTGTTTCATGATTTTTACATTCATTGAGTTTATTTTCTCTGGCATTTATAACGATGAGATGAAGTTCTTAAGTCTTCTTCTTTTTTTTCATGTATATTTCAGAAAACAATATTCTTTGTAGGAACCTCGAAAACAACATGATGTCAGCCTGCTGCTATTACATCTGCTTGTCAGCAATAACGTATGACATACTACATCACATGTGGATCAGATTTAATTCCCTCGGAGGTATTTTTCTGAATCCAATATTGTAACTTTTTAATTCAGGTGGAGCCCTGAGTTTGGTCACCAAGTGTGGACGTGGCTGCATGTACAGCAAGGAGAGGGAGCGTCAGCGACCGTGTAATCCCAGTCATTAGTGGGTTTTAACAGGATTTGGTGAAGCTACAATAATGGAGACTTTAGTGGCCTCCACTGTGAGACCCGACAGAGACCCGACAGGGAAGAACAGCGGCCGCAGCGGCATCGCTGCTCCCCAGGGCTCAGCTGAGGGAAGGCAAACTGCAGTTTTGAATGTGCGTGTGTGTTTTTGTGGGTTTGTTGTCGCGGGTTTGCGACTGCCAACGGCAAAACTACAAAGTGCGTTCGCTCTCCTCCACATGCACGTTGGCCCGCTGCGCCTCCAGGCCTCAGAGACGGGTGCAAACAATGTGGTCGATGTTGCCATGGCAAAGGCCGTCTGAGGGCCAGGAATGGCGACTATGCCTTGGATGTGGAGAGACCTGGGGCAAGCTCGCCAGGCAGGCTATAGAGTAACACAGTCACACACGCAGACATGGAGACTCATTCTCCGCATGCCTCTATACGTCCCCAAACCTCACACCGACCACCAAGTGTCTGCTACAACCATCATTCTGATCTGTGGCAGGAAAACGAACTTCAAAAAGTTAATTGTCTTCTAATATGGTTCTTTTGCTGAAAACGGGATGAAGACAACATGACTCTGATATCCAATTAGCTCGACTACAGCTCCTAGGAGGTGGAGATCTTTCACAAACAGGTGGTATCCCCTGTAGTTTTCATACATAGAACAGAATATATAATCAGATCCTCCTCCTGCATCTGCTCCTATGTTCGTCGCTCTAACTCCTCCATGGAATGCATATGCATGAGTTGGAAAACCACAATTTGTCCTTCTGTGAGGAGAGCGGTGTCTGCTCATGCCCGCCATGTTTTCAGACAAACATTCCAGCCAAGCCACGGTCTGAAGAGGCAATGCTAACTAATGTTTAGGTGTAGCACTTTTAGACTGCCCCCATGGTCCCATGTTTCAGTGTAACCTTTCACCGGCTTTAACTTGAGCTTCTTCTCATTCCGTGCACAGTTAATACAGATAAACTACTGCTTGTAACCTACATGTCAAACAGTAATAAGAATCCAAGATATACAATCATTGGAGTGGATTCATGCAGAATATCTTGTGAAAAGTACCCTCACTACGAAGAGCTGAAAAATGGTTGAAATCACAGAACACACGGCTGACAGCCTCTGGACTAACTTGATGAAATCTTGATAGAATCCTGAAAATAAAGGTGCAGGCAGCCGGTGTGACTGACGGCGAAGGAAATTTACTGACTGACTGAAAATACATGGTGGAGAGACGACATGCTGATGGCTTCTTTTGCACTTTGGGGAAACAAGTTAAAGTTTCGACTTCTCTTACTGTATGATACATACAGCTAGCTTTATTTTGAAACTCTATGTAGAGAGTGTGGATCTTGTTAGAAATGGCATACATTCCCTTGTGTAATAGGAGATGCTTGAAGAAAAGTGTGTGGGGGGGGTCGACAATATACTCAGGCGACATCCCATCAGGCCTCTGGGTAACATCCTTCGGATTGTGCCCCCGATAGAAACTAAATTCTGGAAAACGGGTCATGAACTGAATTGAGAATCAACATGTGTTGGAGCTGTGAGCTAGTTAGCAGCGGCTACCTTGTTTAATACTTTGAACGGAATCAACGCATTTCATTCAACGCTTAAAACCGCGGATGAATTATCAATCACCACATCTGTTGCTTGCTGAGTTTCTCCATTGCCAGAGACTTGACTCTTTCCCTCCACGGATTAAGACACTTTGTCTATTTACAGTTTCATCAGTTGATATGTTTGTATGCGTCTCACAGCTCCAAAAACCGTGTGATTTCATTGCCAGCGACTGAACCGCAGCCAAAACGGATTCAAATACGAGCGAGCAGCCATTCAAAAAAACAAGAGTTGGGCTTTGGATTGCATTCACAGCCTTCTGCAAGCTGCTGCTGGTCTGGGGGCACGATGGCAAAGCTGTTTGATGCCGGCCCCAGAATAAACAAGGCATTTGATTGGACAAGAGTGATAAAAGCAACGATTCATGGTTTTTGCAGCATCACCTGAGCCCGGTTGACCATTCGATTGTTTTTCACATAGGTTTCTAAAGTAATGTTTGTCTCTGCTCTTTGCATTGTATTGTTTGTCATGAAACTATGACACCTCGTTAGAAATATCCAGTTAGCGCCGATGGATCTGTTGGTGCAGTCGGCGTTATCGACTCCACATTCCTCTCTGTGTCGGGATCAATGGCGGTCATCTGGCATGGGCTAATCCCAGGCAGCCATTCCAATTATTCAGGGGTCACATACCCCGGCCATGTGTCAAAATTCCTTTCTGCTTTAAGCAAGTATGCATGTGAGGGACTGACGCAAAAACTGCACTCACACTCTGATGGCCGAGAAAAACACACACACACACACACACACACACACACTCATGCAGAAGGCAAACAACAGGCGCACTGACACATGTTCCCCAGTCAATACATATGCACATACGCACGCCGCATGCTCACGAAATCACCTCTAAATCCACGGGCCAACTGGTCAGCATACTGAAGCAGGAAACACACACACACCAACACACACACCCCTCTAATGAACCCCCTGCATCTCATTCCCCTCACCGACCCCAGAGGCTGCTGCCACCTCATGTGGAGCAGGTGGGGCGACACAGCCACAGTCTCTGCCACACACACACACACACACACACAAACACGTCTTCTAAATGACCACAGATGTGTTAAAAGGCTCTACTACTTAAAGCGGCGGCGTCCCTATGGCCACTTAATTTGACATGCTTGGGAGGAAAACAAAGAACGTCTCCCATCGTGTCTTTCAGCAGTTTCCCATCAAGCCTGCACCCAATTAACCACGGATGGCACAAAACAATTAGACAAATCCGTTATGTATTCCATAACAACCACTGAAGCCTGCGTTAAAGACGCCTGCTCGCTGTACCAAGAGCTGAGGCAGCTTGACTAGAAGCTAGAAAAATCGATCTTACTGTTCTCTGTCACCCAGACAGCGTCACTGAGGTACACAGCTGAAGGCTGACTTACACAGAAATAAAGACGTGCTGGCGAACACACTGACAGAGAGCACATCGTATTATTCCTGTATTTCTGCCTAACAAGACCACCGAATGTGGATTGAGTCAGGTTTGAGTAAAAAGCCTCCCAGCCGAGGGGATGTGTGTATGAAGAACTGTGAACATCTGCCTGGATGTTTAGTAGAAACAGGGCCGAGGTCTACCGGGACAGATTTCTACACAAAAGGTGTTTGTCAGACTGCACGCCTGGAACAGAACACGACAAATAGCAAACTTAAGTCAGTCCAGATGGGGAAGTGTTCAGAGTCGTTCCATGTTGAATCCCCAAAACTTGTGCACGTGGCTTCCTGTGTTGGACTGATGAGAGTCGTTCCGATGTGAAAGTCAACTTCAGTCCAGCAGAGGTTATGGGAGGAGATCAGTGAGCTTTGTTATCAGACTCATCTATCTGCTCTTTGTTAGCCAAAGACGAGTTTCCTTGAATTGGCTGTCGGCCTGCCCGTCTCCCAATTAACTGTACGTCTGCGTTCCCAGCACGGTCTCCTCCATGCCGAATACACAACGTGTAGCTCATTAGTCGCAATATTAACGATGCTTTCTCACTCCTGTTGCATCTTATATCGACCCACAAGACATCATTTTCCATCTGTGTGAGATCCAGTGGGCCTTCAGAGGTCTCTGGTGTTAAACCACTGCATTGGTATGAGATAAACAGGAAACAGGTGACTGATTCCAGTTTGAGAGTTTTTTGTCTTTATAGCAGTTGTAATTGTCACTGTCAGGTTCGGTCGAGGCAAAAAACAAACAAACAAACAAACAAAGAAAGTCTCTAAGCATCTGATGTCAATGCGGGGGGTTTTTAGGTTGATACCAGTCAGCCCTGCACACACCACACAGGAGCATTTGACCAGCAGCGCCAACCTACCTGGCAGCGATGTATAGAGTTTTGTTCATGATCATGATGAGCTGAATGTCCAGTTTGTGCCGTTGTGTGTTGTTCCTCCCAGGTTTGTGGCCCACAAACGCTGGATACTGTTTTGTATCTGCAGGGAAAGATCAGTCAGATCAGACACGAACCTGTACATGTTTGAAATGTGGTTTGAAGCTCCAGTCTGATACAGGAGCAGGTCTATGGGCTGCTGGCTACTGTTTCACTGCTCCTGTCCAGGAGACATGACGCTCCACCCAGGGAGCGCTTGGATGGAGCAGGGTAGAGCGGGAAACACAAAGAGAAAACAATGACCACATCTTTAGAAGCTGCCAGAGTGTTTACACTATCACACACAGCATTAAGGGCACAACACAACCAATATGGTGGATTATCCTGTGATGTCAGGTGGGCTCTGTTTCAAACGAGGCTTTAAGTCCCTCGTTTCAGTGGGTCTATTTTTGAAGGCCTTTAAAATGCATTCGGAGCAGAGGTAAGAGCTGCTGAGGAAGAGATGACGGAAGCTGTGGGGGAGCAACACGAGCAGAGAGATAAACCACAAGTAGAGGGCCTAACACAGAGGGTTTGTCCAGAAAGACAGAACACTTCAAACCTCTACTGAGGCTGAAAAACGGGGTGGTTCAAACCGGAAGAATCTGATTGATAAGTAACTCACCCCACGGCATTAATCCGGCCATGATTGCTACAATCTGGTGCAGTCAAATGAGGTGTGATTTGTTACAGGGTGAAGCTGAGCTGCGTTCCTGTGTGGAATATTCCCTCTGCCACGTCCCATCAACTCAACACACTGGGATTTCTCTTTGGGATTCTGTTCCCATGGCATTTCAAGCCACTGTTTTGAAGACGCTGTCAAGCTTTTAAAAGGATTTATCAGCGAGTCCTGCTTGTCCTCCATCCAAAAGTTGTCATTGTCGTTTGTTGTGTCTGTACACGTCACACAGCTGTCACCCTACCCGTCGCCAGCTTGCAGCTGATTGGTCAGAACGTTAGTGAACAGGTAGAATCTTTAGTCTGGACTGGGCTTATGAGAAAGACAGAAAAAAAAACATATATCTATATACTCACAGTTTCCGTGCGAGATGCTGATAGGCTCGGTGTCTTCGGGGAAGCCCGCCCCGGCTATTTGCAGTAGCGTGAAGTAGAGTAACAAGGCCTCTGACCTCATGGTCGCACCAACACGGCTGGTCCTCTGCTACAGATTTACCTCAGCCTGCCAGGAGGGAGACGGGAAGAAGTGACGGAAGAGAGGGAGGGAGATTGGGGAGACAAAATGGGGGGGTAAGTCATTTGTTTTCTTCACAGATTTTCCATCCTCCGTTTTCTTTGAGACAAGAATACAGAAGCTGAGCGGAAGACAAGAATTGGCAACATATACAACTTCTTCAACAAGATGAATCCCAGCTGTGGTTCCAATCGGTGGGGGATATCGCTCATGTTCACTTTCACTGGCTCAAGTCAGCCACGTGGGGAGCAAGAGGAGTAATTGGATTATGATGGTAATATGCGTCATAGACAGGATGTGACAGGGTCTTGTGACATAATTGATGAGATTAGCCTGCTGTAAAATATCAGCGGTACCTGGAGACGGGGGCAGCGATGACGTGGCAAGTGCTTCATTTCCCACTTGTCACTTTCCTACAATGGTGGCAGCAGCACATCCTCATTCTGACAGTCAGGCTGATGACTCCTGTAAAACCTTTGGTTTCAATTCTTCAAAGGTAACAAAGGTACCTTACAGGGGAGTGGGTGTGTAAAAGGAACCTTGTTTTTTTGTGCCTGTTCACCTTCACAAATGACCTGACTGTGTGTAATCTATGCTCCCCCCTCCTAAAGGCTCTGACACACTGTTGTTTTTTTCCCAATGGCAACAAACAACTATAAATCAGCCAAGAAGTCAAATTATTGCATCTGAAATCGAATCAAGGATACATCTTGTAATTTGCATGAGCTGCACCCCCCCACCACTGAAGCTGCAGCGGTGAGATGTTTCAGGAATTGAATAAAACAGTCAATTTCATTTACTGCACTCTGATAAAAATGGTTTATCCCATGCTGTATTTTCATTCCATCGTACGTCTGGGGGGGGACACACAAACAAGGCAGAGTAAGAGGGAGTGGGGAATCACTTTAGTATTTCTCTCTCTCTCTCTCTCTCTCTCTTTCTCTCTCTCTCTCTCTCTCTCTCTCTCTTTTTCTCTTTCCCTCGCTCCATGCTCCTGTGAATCTCATTCAGGAGAGGAATGAAAACACTATTCATTGGGAGAATCTCTTTAACACTGAGGAGAATACCAATACTAAAGCTCGGAGACGACCTTGATCTCACAAGCCACTTCTCTTCCATCCCTTCTTTCTCACTGCTTAACCTCCTTCTCTTACCCATACAGTGCATTTATTGTGCAACACTCTACATTATATTCAGGGAAAATGGATTTTTCTTGCTCGGTCACACTTACAGTACCATTCAGAATGATGCAGGCCGTGTTCCAAATTTGTTCAGGTCAGGATAGAAATTCACATTTTTCCTCACCTCGCCAGCACAATGAATCTCCATATGTTTCTTTATACTAAGGTCCACCCGGAAGTTCCAGTAATTGACTGATTGATGGATGAAGGCTGTACATTGGCAGATGACTGATGACTGTCGTAACAGTAAATGATCCGTTAGAATATTTTATAGGTGGGTTAAAATCAACTGTAACCACCAGACAAACACTCTAGAGCATATATCTCACGTTTGCCGGGAGTCTTCTAAAGACACAACATCCATCTAGATCTACAGGATGCAGCAGGACATGTTCCACTGTCTCCTGTGATACAGAAAATCAATTGAGCACAAAATGACTTAAGTGAAATCCTCCCAGTGGCAGTTTCATTACCAGCTAGCGCGAGGGAGCACGACTTGGGCTGTCTTTACCAAATTACGCCCTTTTTGTGGGGGAGAAAATTGTTTCCTCGTGTGTAATAAATGCTGATCGAAGATGCCGCTGCTCGACAGCTCTGCTGCAAACACACTGACAACGTCACAGGCGCAGAAACCACAGCTGTGCAGCTGGATTTCCTCAGTGGAGCCCTGGCACCCCGTCTTCAGGCTTTTTGCATTATGTGTGACTTTGTAACACAGAGGACCAGGAGAGAGGAGTCAATCAGGCTGCGTGTTGACAAAGAACCCTTCCACGTACCCCTCCGTCATATGGACTCTGCCACACACTCACAGACACAAACCTACTCACTCAGTCACCTTGAGGCAGAAACCCCCCAAACTTTGAGTCAATACACAACACCAGACGAGTGTTCAGCCAGTCTAATTGATCACAAGAACACATATACACCCCCTCACACACACACACCTCCGGGCGGAGTAGCCCCGGTCGAGGGGAACAACCTCATTGGTCGACTGGGTTGGCTTTCACAATAAACACATTATCAGGCCTAATGATGTTATTGCCACTAATACGTCGACATGTAAGCTTTGGCTGCTCAAGTGCACACATTTATCAGAGTGACAGGGTCAAACTTCACTTGGGAAAAGGACGGAAATGTTGGCTGACATTTAGACATCGGCCCACTTAGGAGGCCTCACAAACAGAAACACATGACTGAAGTGATTCCTGCACATTGAGACGGTCTGTGCTGTTTGCCAAAGTCCCCACAGAGCCGAGTGTCATAGTGTGTGATGGACGGAAAGGCGGCCATTTAATTACAACCCAACACACTCACTGATGATGCCTCTGCTTGTATGCGTTTACTTCCGTCACGCCCATCAGTCTGTTTTTACGATCCAGTGGGATAAACTGACTGATTGCCAAGTATATGATTAAAATCACATGTGTCAACCTCTTTGTGACGAGACATGTTCCATCTTAGGAAATAGCGTCCATGATGTGGGCGTCCGGGTCATTTACGGACGTTGGTGTTAAGGATTGACACACAATGTAGGGAAAAGGACCCTCACTCACAATCTGCTGTTCCATCCCCGACGTTACAGCCAGTCACCACGCGGCTGTGTGTAGACCAAATGCTGAAGTGAGTGAACCGGCCATTTTCACTCTTCAAAGTCCACTCTAATGTCTCCTCAGGCATCTCCAGTAAACTTGGATTAATAGATCCAGTCCTTTCTCCATATGCAGATATATCTGCACACTGTTTCTGACTGGACTGGACGACTGCTTCAAGAATCGTTGTCAATGCATCTTAGGCATGTGTGTATTTATACAGCTGCAAACTTCATCCGTGTCTCCCCAGGCACGGGTGAATTCCCGCCCTGAACATGACCTGGAGAACAGGGAGAATAGGGTTTGTGTTGAGGTTGAGCAAGGTTGGACTAAATCACTGCTTCGACATATGTGAGTCTAAAATGGAACACATCCAACCATCTACTGCTCCACGGCAGGTGTTTACACTTGTCTGCCCTGGCCCGATGGATCGGAGCGAGGAGCTGGGAGGAGCCGTCCTGCCGAACCCAGGAGGAGGAGGAGGAACCTGACAGTGTCTTTGTGAACAAGAGCCAAACTAGTGTCCAACATAAACACACAAAAATCAGACGCACACTGGCATGCACACTCCCCGCAAAGGGTCCTTAAGATTTTCCTCCCCCACGCTTTTCAGCCGTCGGACATCACTTTCCATTGAATATTTCTTGGGAGGTAATCCATCATGGTTTGATTATTACAGACAATGAAGTGGACGTGAATGCGGCACCCTGTCGCTGTAGGCCCTTCATTGGAACACAGGCCCAAACCCAAGAACTTCTCTCTTCATAGAGGTGACGGATTGATTCTGGAGGCGAGCCAAAGAAGACTCGAGGGAGCCTCGGACAAGAAACAGCAAGAGAACGGCGGCAAAGCACCAACTCGGGAAAACAGAGACCTCACAAAGCCCGTCACTGACTTCAGATAAACGATAATCTTTAGAACGCTGTGATCTTAAAATCATCAGTCACCGACATTCCTCTGTGTGTCGTAATCATTAGAAACAATTGTCCTCTGAAACCTACTGAATATTCTTTCTTTTTAAGATGCTGAGAGAGGAGAGGAAGAGAGAGAGAGAGAGAAAAAGTTGAGGGAATCAAGATGGCATCACACCAGTAAAACCAACTACACTGAGGATAGAAGGATGGGAGACAATAACCTCACCACATTGTTTCAAAAGTAGGTCGAAAACCTGTTTTGCTGCTGGGATTGAGATGAGTTTCCAAAAGTGTAGAGAACCATTCGTCGAAGGCTGTTTCTTCCATCACCAAACACAACAAAGTGGAATTACACAGGAGCGTCTGATGCCTGCTGCTTTGTTATCTCCCTGTTTTATCAAGGGCTTGTCAGCACGTTGCCATCATTAGTCTTTTTCCTCAGCTCTCCTACCTCTTCTGGAGAATGGCAGCAAACAGAAAAATGAGAGTATGGAGCATGCTACACACCGTACCGGACACCCCCCCCCCCCATACACACACACACGCATACACACACCACCTCCACCACCACCACTAAACACGCTACACATTCAAATATCAGAACCTTTTTCAGGCCTGTCAGTCATCGCTCGCCCAAACGCACGCAGGGAAACCTAATCAATCTGGAGGCAGCTGATACAGAGCCGTGTGGGCGAAGCAGAGCAAACTGCTGCTGATAAGGACATGCTTTGTAGCACATGGCCTTCTCTGTCTGTTTTGATCCAATTATCTAATGCGTCTGATGCTACTCCTGCCTTGGCTCTCTGATTCCCTGTTCGCTCTGTGTATGATTTTTAAAATGTGTCTGGCCATTTTGAGTAAAGTTCACCCGTTTGCCCCACAACAGGAGCTCATCACAGGGTTCTATGTGTTTTCCTAAAGTGCAGCCGAGAAGAAAAGTCTGTAAAAAAAAAAAAAAAAAAATGCCACCGAGCTGGATGTCACATTAACTCGACCCAGAGAGGCAGCGATGCTGGAGTGAGTGAAGCGCAGTGCCCTGTGGAGCAGCAGTGGGGGTGCTGGAAGTGTCACACAGTGTAATGCACATTTAACTTGGAAACTCACTTCACGAAGGGTGACGGTGGGGAGCCTTCAGGTGATGCTGATCCCTGGCATGCTATGCTTAGTCATGTTAGAGAGCTCAGACTTCCAGCCTGGAAGGTTGCAGTGTCAAGTAATGCTTTAAAAACGCCCGCCCAGGGTTTAAGACACGTAACAATATGGTTAGAAATGTGTGTCGGATACGCGACGAGCTAAACTTGGAGGCAGAAAGAAGCGCTGCTCGTGCTTTGGTCGGCAGTAAACATCAGTGAAGCCATTCAAAGGGAGACGAATAACAGAGAAATCCATTTAGGTGTCTGGTTGAGTATCCCCCCAAATCCAAAATGCATGAGCGTTAAAATGACTTTTATGTGTAATATCTAGAAGTTGAAGAGAGGGTTCACTAATGGACGCTTGATCGACTTGTAACAACTCATGCATAAGGTTTCTGAGAGAGCAGAAGTGAGTTAGGCGATGAAGAGGAGAGTGGAAAAAGCTGAGGGACATCGTGGGTGTTGGGGTGGCGTTCCCTCTAACAGAAAGGATCAATAAACATATAACTGAGGGAGAAATGTAGTTAGAACCCCCATTTCCCTCAGTGGACCCCCACTGTAAATGAGAGAGGCCCCTACAGCCAACAGTTGATCAGCTGGGGAGATCTATGGATAGGTTCTCTCCAGGTTCTCCGGCTTCCTTCCACCTCCAAAAGCATGCTGAGGTGACTTGGACACTATAAATTGCCCGTAGGTGTGAGTGTGTATGTGAATGGTTGTCTGTCCTTCATGTGTCCCTGACCCTGACATTCACCCGTTCACAGCTGGGATCGACTCCAGCACGACCTCGTACCCGTAACTGGAGCAACAGGAGACGAATGAATGAATGAATATTACGGAGGTCTGAGTGAAGGACAAAACTACAGACAATGACTAGAACCACATAGAATAAAAAAATGGAGTGAAAAATGTATTTGAGTTTGAGGTTTGTTTGTTTGTTTTTTAAATGTTTACATGTGGATCTCTCTCCATTTTTTTATTGGCCCCTAATCCTCTTCCATAGAAACTAACGTTTAAAAAAAAAAAGGACTTGATCGCTTTTAAACCCTGAATAAAGATAATTGATATGACACGTTTGGATTCTGATGGGACATCTGGCGGAGCAAGTCCAGCTGTCGTTTCCTCAGAGATGTTGAAACGACGGGCGATTGTTCATGTTAAATTCAACCTTTGCAGCTTTTTTCCTTGCGTACTCTCCTCTCCTTTGCGACGAAACTGGGAAACCAGGCAGGATATGAGAGGGCGGCCCACAGGGACTGAGTAAGAGGTGTGATGGTTTCTCTTGTTATATCCATCTGGTGCAGTTTTCTCATCTCACAGCCTCCTGCTCCTTTAAAATAGGTGTGCTTCAGAGTTTTACAAGGTGTGATTTTTTTTTCTCTCTCTCTGTGTAGCTACTGCCTTCCTTTTCCTCTGTTGCACAGTGAGCACATTTCCACGATGGAATAATTCATGTGTCTTTAGTTAATGTTGGCAATGCCCCGAACATCACAGGACACACACATCTGCACTATGCGTACACAAACAACAAACGCTGTGTCACCTTGCAAACAGCTTTGTGTGATGACGCTTCAAAGTCTAAAAATGCTCCATGATTTCATTTTCTGTTTTAACCGTCCCAGCAAATCACGTCAGCTTTGTTAATGGCCTTTTTCCTGTGGAGCTCCCGGTTCATTTGATGCAGGTTCCATTCTGCTAAGTGACTGGGCCTGTGTCCTCGCTGATAACTGGCTGACTGGCCCCCGTTCTGCAAATATGCGCCAATCAGATCTGACTGAGCATGATGCTAATCTCTATTAAAGTAATGTCCAGAGCCCAGTGCACACGTCCATTGTCTGCATGTGTTTCACTCGGTGTAAACCACCTCGTTCAGTCCTGTTCACATTCTATCAAGACTGAATACATAAAACCCTGAATCTCTTTATTTTCCCCTCTGCCTGAAACCACCTGAATCAGATGATATTCTGTGTCAGCTCGTCATATTGTGATGCTGATAACAGAGTGTCTTGTTTTCTGGTCCTATCCAGAGGCATTAACATTATTATCATTTCCAATAACACAGGACATTTGATTCTGGTGGACAACACTGACAACATGTTATTAACAACAACGCATCGGTGTTGTACCGGATCTGAATGGTGTTATCTCAACACGCCACATTGTAGGAGGGTTTGCAGCGATGAGATGCTCAGGCAGGAACATCGCTGAGGTGAGCGGGGAAACAAAACAGAGAGAAAAGGAAACAAAATGGAGGGGAAAGAAATGTCCAATTGAAAAGAAATGTCTGAAACAAGTGCTGTTTGGCACAAAGAATCAACAGAGACGATGGCAAAGTGATAGAAGTCGTATCACGCTTCAGGAAACTCTCGATAAACCTGATTACAGTCAAACCAATTAGTAGCCAGAAACACAATAGTGTGGAAACTACACAGGCAAAGACCATCGTCGGTCCATTAGATTGTGCACACGTGGTGGAAAATGTTATCAAACCGGTTCATTTTCGTACACGTGAATGTGTTCACGTGTATGTGTTACTCCTGGAGGTGGAGCTCATGTTTCAGGGAAGTGAGATGCTTCTGCACTTGGTTGACGTTATCAGACATTGCGCTGTTGTTTGTCCTCATTTGTGAAATAAACTTTTTTCCCCCCCCATCTTACCTATGATTCCTTATCATTCCAGACCAGATGCAGGATTTGTTAGAAAGGACGGTCTGACTTTGAAGACTGACTCACTTTTGTTGGTAAGTCAACTGTCATCCACTACGACCCTCCGACCCCAACACCCGTTAGGTTTGGATGAGCATGGGGCTGGAAAAGACCTTCATATGTCTTCTATGGTCCCTATACGGGCTCATTTGACAATAATTAACGCTGCAATAACTCACTATAAATAGAATGTGACCTTTACGTGCCAAACAGGTTGTAAAACATTTAAATGGCAGGAACTGACAACGATGTTAATAATCACTGGAATGGATGTTCGTGTAATGAGCCAAATGAACGCTGGTGTGAAAGAGAGGAGAATTCTCGAAATGAGACGGCGAAATCAATACAGAGAAGATGCTCTTCTGGTCCAGAAGTTCATTTATGCAGCGGAATAAAAAGACAACCCCGGGGTACAAAATCAGCATCAAGAAAAGAAAAGCAGTTATTGTGCTGTTCGTCCCACTGCAGCTTACTGTAAATGATGTCATAGGAATGCAAGTGCCCGTAGCATTTGAAATGCTCGGCTGGTTGGGTGACACAAGTGTAAAGCACGCGCGCTAATGGTAAATGTAACAGCGTGTGACAACGAAACATATGTCGCTTTGTTTTAGAGCGTTCATTTGGAATCACAAGGGGAGATTTTACAGAGGAAATGAAGTTATTAAAGACAAACATTCAGTGTGGTCTGAAGACGAAAAAGAGTCCTCGTGTTTGGTTTATCACGGCCTTAAGTACAACTCACGTCATCCTTTCTCATGTGCACAGTAATTATGCTGTAATTACAGTGAGCGGTTTCAATGAAAACTGGTTGTAGTTCAAAGACGATTGTACACTGACAGGAGGATGAAATTACATCTGAGCGCTGTTCTTTCAAGTGTCTGACCATTGTGATGTCATCTTCCTCTTTTTGAAGGTACTAGAATCTTTTCAGCATCTCATTCCTCCGTCCAGGGGGGGAGATCATTTCATCCTCTGTCTCCTGTCACAAATTCCAGCCAAGCATAGATGACGGTTGTCCAATAAGTAATCTTCCATGCTGAGTCACGGTGCCTTTGTGATCACTCACTTCTTCTGTCAGCGGCGTCGTACAATTTTTCTAATGGAAATGTTGCGTTCGTTCAGAGGCTAAGGCGATACATCATTTCCCCTGTGGGGTCTCGGAGCTGAGGTGAGCACAAACCATGAGACGATCTGTGGCGGGGGGGGGGGGTGGGGGGTTTTTTTGG
>CAAKHB010000616.1:121718-156084 GCA_901007665.1 Aeoliscus strigatus
TATATATATTTTTTTTTTTTTTTTTTATATATATATATATATATATATATATATATATATATATATATATATATATATATATATATATATATATATATATATATATATATATATATATATATATATATATATATATATATATAAAAAACATACAGTATATTTAAAACGTTCATTTTGGTACATCCCCAGCTAATCTAGCCTAGGCTTAAGGACACCCAAGATGGGTAGGTCTTAGGGTAGAGGCCTGACAAAGTGGAAGCGGTTTAGGTTGAGGGTAGGACATACAGAAACCCAGGTTCATGAAATAAATATGGTTAGTCTAACAACAAGAACTACACTGAAACAAGGGCCAAGGCCACAATACTTTACAAGACACACACTCAGTGAACCCACATCCTAGTGCGTGAACTGGTCAGTTAGGCATTCTGATCAAATGTTGAATGTATTTTAGCACAATAAAGCTCTCTTTCCAATTTCCTGCAGTTTAATGTCCTCCAGGTTTTGACGGAGGCTGCCAAATATAACTTGGACCACGTACAGACTTGATCGGATATTTGTAGGACTTCTTCTAACTTCTAGCACTCTGCAGTGGCCATTACTCAGTGAAATACCAGGTCTGACAGGAGGTACATATGGAGTATTTTATTCATTTGTAAGTGTGAGGCTGCCAGCAAGCAATCCAGCTAACAAGGGATGTCACTTGGACATTCAGCTACCTTGAGGGGATGTCTAGTGACCTAATTCTGATGAGTCACTTTTTATTTTCTCTGTTTGTGCTGCTCAGTCACACTCACTGCTGGAAAAGAGTTCAGATGGTGACACAGGATAGGAGGCATTGTTTATACATGTATTGGGGGATACAGACACGGGTACTATGTACCAAATCTGAACAGTAATGCAATATTTAGCATAGTAATACTTCAAATCTACATCTTTAATCATGCTTTGACCTACATTCTAAACAGTAAATTGACTGTTTCATCATCAAACGCCATGACAATAAATGTCACCAACCTACAATAATTTCATGACATGCCAGCCACTTTCATTATTTATGGGAAGCGTCAGTCCCATTTATCTCCACATGCTCTGATTGACTAAGAAAACGCTGCCCCTCTTTGTTCTCTAATTCAGCACTGTTGTCATTACAGTTCCACTCAGAAAAGAAAGTTTGAACTACATCACAAATAGAGATTGTAATAGAATATAACATTTGATAGGTGGTGTTCTTTCTGTGTTTATTACCTACCACAGTGTAGTCGGTTCTGGTGATCGACTGTAACTCATTACCAAGAAGAATGATTTCTGGAGAGATGGCGTAACTTGCATTTGTTCTTTATAGGTGTCTTGGTTTCATCCATCAGAGGCAAATACTGTACTTTTACATAAATTATCTGACAAATGCATGACTGATTTGAAGAATCATTGCGCTGACAAAGAAAAAAATATATATACGGCAATATTGTTGGATATGTCCATTAAATCATTACAGTGTGTGTGGAGAATTTGTAAAATGATTTCCTTGTGATTTTGTAAACAAAAAAGTCTCAAAAGAATGTTCATCTAAAATCATTAAACACGTAAAATAAAATAAATCGGATTCTTATCATGCGTTGCAAAACCAACCGAGTATTCAACTACATGGACCAGAATGCATTTCGCCGCCATAGTCTATGATTATCATGACGCATCTTCAACATACGGAAAAGCCTCCTCGAATGAAGCGTTGCATTTGCTAACCTTGGGGAGAGGTTGGCTCCTTCTTATGGTTAGCATTTGAGAAGTAAATAAACAATCGTCTTGGCAAGCAGGAGTTCAAAGTCACGTAATGTGTGTCATACGTGCTAGAGAGCTAGCTTCCCAGAGCTCACTGAAACAGAGCGCTTTTAAAAGCTAGTGCGCGCTAGCACCAGCTACCCGAGGAGACAGAAACATTGAATCTCACCTGGAGCTCTACACTCAAGCGACAACAGTCTACGCGATACCAGCAGGACGCAGTACGGACGAGCGACAAACGGTGAGAGGCGAATAACTTTCAAGTCAGTGTTACGTGTGTCATGGCTGAATGTGGTGTTGGCTAACTTAGCCTAACTTGACAGCTAAGTTACGGGGTCTCGGCGGGTTGCTAACGCCATTGCTAAAAGTGTCTGCTTGGAGGAACCGAGCCAAAAGCGTGTTTCCCCCACGATTGTGAACACAACTTTAGTCAGTTTAGTTAGTGTTGTCAGAGCCATGTTTCAATGTGCTGGCGTGTTATCACGTGAATCGCAGCAGCACCGGAAACAGCGTTAACTCGCTTTTTCTCCGTACACGAAGGCGCTGGAACGTGCTGTTTCACATTTTGCACACCAGTCACATTGCAACATTCGTCTGCGCATTGTGATGTTTAAACAGCTGTCAACTGCTTGTATGCTGCTTGCAAAGGGGTTGTGTCACTGTCCACGTTATTATCAACTGATCCTTCAAAGTAAAGTGGATAAACACTGTATAACAAACTGAGAGGAGAATCTGTGCCCGTGTTATTTCATTAAACTGCATATCATGAAAATGGCCCAATGATAATAATCCACTGAAAGCACTTTTTCTATTCTCTCATTCATTTTGATGTGTTTCAGTGAGAAATGCTGTATCTGGTCTGAATAGCTTCACCCTGTCTGTCCGTCCTATTCTTAAAGATGTGCTGAAAGCATCCTGGCTCCTCCAGGACATTTTGTCCCCCCATGGTCAATCCAGTGTCAGCATGCTCACTCTTTAGTCCATACATTCCCAGTTTTATTACTAATCTTACGCATTCCTCTCTCATTCACATCCGGTCTCCAGAGGCACTGAGGTCAAAACACGGGTTTCCGATGAAGATGCTCATATCCTTCATATGGTTTCCTCTGACTCTCACCTGCTGTGGAGGGTTGCTGTGAGAAAGTAGGAGGACGGACAGACAGACACCAGGACCAGGACTGTAAGCAGGAGGGATGAATCTCCACCAGGTCCTCACAGGGGCTGTCAACCCTGGGGACAATTGTTTCTCTGTCGGGAGCGTCAACAATGTGCCATTCACGGTAAGTTATTTCAAGCTCTGGGAATATTCCTCTTCTGGACCTTGGTTGCTGAAGTGATCCATCACAAAGAGGAATGATCTCTGAAACTGAGTCATTTTGGGTTTTTTTAGTAAATGTACTACCAACATAACACTGAGGGTTTTTTTTAAATGGATTGCTGCAGATGTAGCAGAGGTTTTGTATAGGAACAAAAGAGGGGAAAGAAAGGCTTTGCTAATTGCAGTGTTAGACCCAAGTGCAGTTCATGATGAGTACTCGGCTGGCTGCTTGGTTACTGCTGGGCTGTGGAATGGAAATTTAGATCTTTGTTTTCGGTGGTTCACTTTTCACTGAGGTAAATCATCATTATAACCATTTGGTATGATATAGAACTGAGATGTAAGGTGTTAGATACATGATGGAGAGATGGCGAACAGGTTTGTAATTAAGAATCTACAAGGTTGCTGATCAACTGGGCTTAATGGTGGTCAATGGGTGGTTTCTGTGCGTGTCTGAATGCACAATTGTGTACATATTTGTCTTTATTTTTAATATTTTACATATTGGATTAGTTTAAATCCTAGGAGAACATTCATTAATATATAATCTAAATACTAATCAGCATTGACATTCCGGGCACTTGCATCCCCGCAATTTTTCGGTATGCACATGACATTGAATTAAAATCGATCAATACATGACAGTAATTGTTAAATCAAGTGTCTTGGGAAGTAACCTTTCTGTTCGTGGGACAGATAATTGGGTGGAAAATCTGCCAAGGCTTCACACTGGATTCCCAACACACACACTCATATTAAAAATGTTTACACCCATGACCTAAGGACCTAAAAGGGCCAATGATGGTGAACATATCGGGTTAGTTTGAGAAACTGTAAACTTTATGAAAAACATAACCAGATAAAGTACTGTAGGCTGTTTTATGGTTAAATGCTCACAATTTTGGTTATGATTCCAAAGCACCTTCGAACTCTTCGGGAAATCTTTGCAAATTGTTTTTGAGAGTGAGGAAAAGTTCATTTCAGCTCATGTGAAGAGTGTGAAATTCAGATCTTATCTGCCGTTCCTCCAGAGCTGTTCCATCAGGATGTGATATTGTGACCTTGCCTCCATGACAGCAGCAGCACAAATGACTCTTCATGCATTCTCTGTGGATGTCATCTTCATCTCATAGCCGTAACTTCCTGCTCTCCTCGGCTCTCGGCAGGCCTACGCTTCTGGTTGTGATGTCGTCATTTTGGGCAGCGACTTCGAACGACTGCAAATCATCCCAGGGGCAAAACATGGCAATATCCAGGTTGGCTGTGTTGACTGCTCACTGCAGGGAGGACAGGTGAGATACAGTACACGGAGCGTTTTTCGTTTTTGTGTTTGTCTTATTTCTTAAAGCTGGAATTATTTTACACTTAAAACCATCTTGTTCCAAATTTTATATCGTCATGTGACTTTTTCTTTTTTTTTCCCCCCATCGCCCCAATTGTGTTTGTTCCTGAGCCGGAGCTTCTTCAGTCAGGGTTTAATATTCCCAGCTGCAATCTCAAACACACTTTACATATATTGGGTGTTACTAACCTCTGTGTTTGGCCCTTTATGAAACATCATACAAGACTGACTATATTCAAGCAGAATTACATAAGTACAGGTAATGGGAAAATATTGAAAATACCTGGGCTTATTGGTAGTTGCTGCAGCCTTTAGTGTGGAGAAATAGGTTACAAGCGAGAGCCACACACACACACACACTGTGAATTTGAAAAAAAAAAACAACTAACCAATGTGGGTTGTCCAGAATCCCCTAAAATGTGAATATATATAATTCTCTTTTGTTTTTGCACGTGATGGCTGTCGTCTTTCGGATCAGAGTAATCAGGCGAACGGAGCATATGCAGATGTGCTGCCAATGTGCCGATTGTTTTTAAAGTTATTGCTATGCTTTGTGTTCAGAGATTGTAATCCCTTTTTGGAATTGTGCACATTCATCATGTTTTCAGCTCTGATCACACAGCACTAGTATTATGGCAGAAACAAATCCTGTTGTGTTATTTTACAGTATTGTTACTTGCGCTGTTGAGTTCCCAGTGCAGAGGTCAGATTGAAAACAAACAAAAAAAAACAACTCTCAGAGGTCAGACTTCTTTTTTTGTTTAAAAAAACCTAGGTATAAAGTTATTGTCACCAGTACTTTGAATATACGTTGTAATCAGACACAGTATTAGACTTGTGAAAGTAGAAGAAAGGCTGACTCATGTGATTTTTAATCCAATTCCTTTGGGCCTGAACTACACTCCCATGTCTCAAGGATGGATAGTTGAACTCCTGTTATCTATTGTCTTTGTCTGCCAACAAGGGTTTTACAGAGCTGGAAACCGATGCCTGAAGACATGAGAAATAATTACACCCTAGTCATCATACAGTCAGCTGTTAATGGAGCATCAAATATTAGTGTTCTGTTTTTTATTGTTGTTAATAACCATTAAAAAGACACTTAGGGTGGATGTTGTACTAGCATATGTTGTCCAATGTCATTTTGGAACAGATTGATTGACTGATAAAGTCATTACTGTAATAACTGACTATGTATTTGACATTACACAGACGTGGCTTTGTTGCACTTCACGTTTCTGGTTCGTCACCATGATTGATGTCACGTTAAAGGAGATCCTGACGTATTTATGAGGATATCGTGTGGTAGTGTTATTACACAAATGCTTCTTCATGGTGTGCATCCTTAGAGAGAGAGAGCGAGCGCTAGTCTTATTGAGGAGCTCGACCTCATTAAGCCTGGTATTCGTGTTGGCTGCCACAGAGATGTTTCCCATTCAGTCTGTTGAACAATGTGAACATGTTTCCAATGGAATCAACTTGAGCATGCGGCCCTGACAATATGTAAATGGGAAGTGTGCATTAATAGTTGAGGAAATTTTGACTCAGCACTGTGCTGTTAGTCTGGAGGTATTCTTGCCTCGTTATCCACAAATATCCAGGGACTTTGTTGCTTACTGGTGGAAGAATGTTTTTGTTGTTAGTTCTTTAACAAAGAGTCCTGCATTAGGATTTCTTCTCAGTCATAATCTGAAATTGCCCCATTGTGTTTTTGCCACTGAATTCTGTAAAATGATGAATTATGAGTCACATGTCTTAAGGTGTATCTTCTCCCTTTCCTGCTGACAGATTGCAGCTTCCTATGGAAGCATTGTGTGTGTTTTTGAGCCCGTTCAGCACCAAGATCAAAAAGATGCAACGCTGACTGTGAGTAACCTACATTAGTCAATTATGTATGCAGGATGTATGAAAAGATCTGAAACAAAGCACAATGTCGCTCTGTGAAACGCCTTAAAATAAAGACAGATTGACCATATAAGCTTCTTTGTTAAAGAAATCAAGAAGAGTCATACGTAGTAGAATAATTGTACACATGTCCAACACAAAGTAATACTGATGCTTCTTTACATCACAGCTTTAATCAGTGTTGGTTAATCACAGGACCACTGCCTCTGGTGATGTTGCTCTACCTCTGTGTAATAGTGTATTTTATCATTGTTTTCTATACCTAGAAGTTGAATTGCCAGTGGCAGAAGACTGGACAGTTTGTTTTGCAGTCTATGGTACGCAACCTGGCGTGGCACCCAACAGGTACTTCTCTCTGAAATAAAAATGTGACGTGTCGTTTTTCATGCAAACTGTGACCGAAAAATGTCTGTTAGTTCTTCTGAAAGAGCGTGTGTATTCTTTTGTATTTCCAGGAAGAACTCTGTTAACCGGCTCTAGTAGCCTGCAGTTATGGTCTAATGCTGTTGAAGGAAAAGATGAAACTGCAGAGGGAGGAAAGCAGGCAGACATGACCATAAGAGATGCTCAGTGTGCCTGGAGGTGCATCTGGCAGAGCAAGTAAGATCTGAGTAGTACCAAATATGCACATCCTACCTTGGGGTACCTTCGTTTTGACACATCTCGACCAGCTCCTGCAGGGTGTTGGAATGTTACTTACCGACTATCCTGTGAACCCATCTGCTGTATTTCAGTGGGTGCTTGTGACATTTTTTTCAGAGACATTGACCTGTCACAACCAATGTTTTTTTCGGGCCACCAACATACAAATAAACATTAAGAAAACAGAGGCACATATAAAGCCAGTACAATACAAGATACAGTACAATACAAAGACCGAATCGTACAAACACACACTGGCTGCTGTCACAACTAACCAGTGGTGCGGTGCATATCCTCCATCATTTTGTTCTGACATTGGTGGCTGGTGGTGGTCTAAATCTGTAACCTTGCAACTGCCTGTTTGCAGGACAGCTTCTCCGGTCAGTTTAATGAAGTTCTCTCCTGATGGAGAATTCTTTGCCACTGCTGGACAGGTAAGTCAGCCAGAGCAGGTTTACATGGATTTAAATCTGGTGCATCCAAAATGTTTATATTAACGTCAATTCTATCTATAATTCACATTAGCAATCAGTTCAAAGACTGATGGGTGTTAACACATTCTATATATTCAATTGCGTATACCTCTGTTCGTCTTTCCTCTTCAGGATGACTGCTTAGTAAAGGTTTGGTACAGCACTAGTAAGTGGAAATCTGGAGTTTCCAGACTTTTCCAACCTCCGGACTCCAATGCCAGTTTCCAGGGACAGCTGGCCTTTTCCTTTGTGTACCTGGCTCATCCCCGGTCTGTTATCGGCTTCTCTTGGAGGAAAACTAGCAAGTACATGCCTCGGTATGGACGCTGTAAAGACAGCATTTCACTGTGACCTGTGTTTACTGAAATGGACCCAACTGATGAGAACAGCAGCAGAAGTTAACACGTATTTGTTGAACTTGTTCAAACCAGAGTTGGCACAATCTGTCTGTACGACCTGTTTAACAAGGTAGCCTCATTTCACTACCCGATATCTTGAGGTTCCTTGCAATGACCTAGATTATATCACAAGCATGGGAGAGATGTCTAATTTGGGATATGTCACCACTGCTTATCCGCTGTGTCTCTGGCACATGGTCATGGTCATTACCATTGTAGGCACTTGCCAAGTTTGCATTTCAAACATTTAATTCTTTTTGTTGACCAATATTTTCATTCTTTATAATCCTGCTGTGTAATTGATATTTCATTCCTATACTTAGTTTAAAATGACATACGTTCATTTTTGACAAACTGTCATTACTAGTGTTACCAACATTTTCCTTTTACATGTCATTTAACATCTAAAATTAGATGATTAACTCTGTTACTGGCAATTGTAATGAACCTGAAAAGAAAAAAACGACCTAATCTAAAACCCAAATTGCTTCCTTTTCCCCTGTCTCGTTTCCTTTATTTCTCCTGGCAGAGGTGCAGTGAGTAATGCTTTGCTCACCAGCTGTAAGGACAGTGTGTGTCGTCTTTGGGCAGAGACACTGTTGCCAGGTGACAGCCTCCTGTCTGGTCACCATAACAACCTTCCTGTGAAATCACAAGGCAGAACAACACCAGAAGTAAGTGGCTAACGTTTTGGGTACAGAAAGTAAATATGTCTCATTGGAATAAAAAGTGTCTAGATCAACCGTGACATCAAATTCAGTACCAGAGAACAATATGCTTCACCATTGCTAGTGTAACACGGTGACCCTGCAGAGATAAATAAAGTGGGAGACAGAAAGTAGAAAGACTAGGCTTTGTGCAAAAGGGGACTTCGACTGGCTATCAGACATGATGTCTTTTTAAGCTTTGTGGGGCTTGAAAGCGAAGAACACTGGCCTGCTTTCTGTAATCTGTGCGGTGCCTTAAATTTATACTTTGACTATTCCACCGTTGTTTTCTTGTCCTGGTGCTCACTCACGTAGTCGTGACCTGGATTGCTGCTGACAGTCTAACTACAGTAGCCTTTAACGTGTGCTGTCAGTTTAATATGGACATCTAAATGGTTGAGTCTTGCTGGCACATAAAGAGCTAAGGGCACTTTAGATGACAGGAAAAATATGAATGCAAATTTATGTACTTGGCCTAGAGGAAAATAGTTTAGAATTATTCATTGAAATCACAGACTGCTGGATGATTTGCCAAGGAACACCCTGTATTAAATTCTGTTTTAGAATGATGCAGAATAGAAGCCATAAAGTGTCTTTAGAAGCACTAGAAAAGTTTTTTTATGCGCATATACTTTGTACACACCAGTATGGTACATGCACGTTGAAGTGCACATATGCTTTTAGTTCATAAGCTCTCCACTGTCAATGACTTAGATGTCAGCTCTTTCCCTTGGACCCATTTGGACAAGTTTGTCTTAAGAGACACGGGTACATCTTGAAGAAGTTGAAGAAGAAGAGCAGTGTCTTTGATTCATGCAAGCTCTCTTATTATAGGTGAAACCCTGTTGAATACAAGACAGTCTATGCTATGATTTCCAACCATAAACGGCATCTCTTTTTGGTATTGGGCTTTAAGGCATGTGTGAATTTTGTTAATTTGTCTGATTTTATTTTCCCTCACAGTTCAGTAATCAAGAATCAAGACAATCTACCTTTTATCAGGATGTACCCCAGCCCCCTCTGACTGGCTGCTTACCTCCCAGTCAAAGCCGACACTTCAGCCACAAGAAGAGCAGCAGCAACATGCCTCATACAAACGCTCTCTGCCATTTCCATATCGCTGCCAGCATCAACCCCGCCACAGGTTAGATGCATGCACATGTTTGTAACTAGTTAATAATCCTGTTGAGTCCTGCCTCATGTGGAAGCAAACAGAAAGCAGAGCAATACCAGTGCATTGACAGCATTGGATTTGCCTCAGTAAAATCAGCTTGAGGTCAGAGGGCGACTGTGTATTTTATGGTGGAATTTGTTGTGAACTCTCTAGATTGACTGAAATTGTTTGAGTATTTATTGTCAGTGAGAGCTGACTCAGTTCACATTCCAAGACATTTGCTTTTTTTCCCCCCCAACTGTTTTTGTGGAGCAGCTTGATTTGACCTGAAAAGGGGCTTAATCCCATAAAGAATTTCAGCCTTTATGCCTGAATTGTCCTTTGGTATAGTGCAAAAACTGACTGTTAATAGTTAATTTGCTCCAGTTAATTTGTCCTGCATGCCATGTTCTGTTATTATGTACCTTTGTTTGAAATGTTGAAACTGATATTTCGTTTTCCTCACACTTTACTGCAGACATACCTCTGCTTCCCTCTATCTCCTCCCTGAGTGCAATGGATGATGAGGAACCTGGAGGTCCTTTCATTGTCCACTGGCTGAACAACAAAGAGCTTCATTTCACTTTAGCTATGGAAGTCTTCCTGCAGCAGCTCCGAGGCAGCCTGGAACAACAGAGCGAATGCTCCCAGGAAGGTACAAGAAATATTGATCCCATTAAATTACCCATTTTGACTTTTTGAACGAACCTTTCACCTGTTTGTGTTTATGTTTCGTGTCTCGTCCAGAGTCTGACAATGAAGATAACTTTGATGAGGAGGATCGTTGTAGCAGGCCACGCGACAGCGGCGGCGCTAATGCTGTGCAGCTGCCTCTGGCAGCAGTGGAGCATCAGGTGGATGTGCTGTTGGAGGAGTGGAACAAAGGGGCAGACATGTTGTTCAGCATCCATCCCATGGATGGTTCCCTGTTGGTCTGGCATGTGGACTGGTTGGATGAATATCAACCAGGCATGTTCCGACAAGCTCAGGTACTTCATTGTCTTTGATTCAAATGAACCCACATTTCATGTACGTTGCTTTAATCAACAAATTTTCGTATTCTGCTTGTATTTACAATGCAGGAATGTGGATAGTCCTACTTTATAGACAGACCAAACATTAAGTAAAAAGAGATATTTGCATTTTAGTTTATGGTGGAATAGGTATTCTGATTTATTAGTTAATTTACTAATTAATCATTCCTCAGTGTTCCTTCTGGAAAGAAGCACTTTAGTGTCAATCCTCTCCATAAGGATTGAAATTTTGACAGCTGTGACAGTCTCGCTCTTCTTCTAATGGCCTATCAACCAGCCATTCATACAATTATATTCTAATTATGCGTGACTTCAGATTTAGAAGTCTTGTGATGTTTGTTTGTTTGTTTTTAACTTGATGTGATGTATGCAAAGCCACCCGAGACGTAATGTCAGTCAGTCAAGCATGGCTGCTGAAGGACTTGCCAATGTCATAGACTTTTAGCTTGATTAAGCCTGGCTGAGTTTATTAGCAGAAAGAAAACAGACCTGGTGCACAAGAATGGGGTTGATTTTCTTTGTATGTGTAGTGAAAGGCAAGTGACCATCTTATTCTTCACTTGGTACTTTCTTCATCAATTCACGTTAAAGTGAATGATTATTCAGCCTTTGAATGTCGCATTAAAATGACTTGTAACCATTAATACAACAATTTTCCATTTGCAAAATGGAACAGTCTGTAAGGATTCAAAATGATTGAAGACTAAACATGATTGGTCATCTCTCTCTCTCTCTCTCTCTCTCGCTCGCTCTCTTTTTCTCTCCAAGGTGTCATTTGTATCCCGTATCCCTGTAGCATTTCCTACAGGAGATGCAATCTCCCTGAGTCACAGTGTGGTCATGTATGCTTGCAACAAGAACGTTGATCTGGCTATTCAACATGGCAGACAGAGACCACCTGGAAACGCTTTGACTCAAACCAAATCTGCCCTAATAAGCTATGGAGGTCAAGGAAAAGCCGCACCCAGCAGTAGTCTTCGACTAAGCATCTTCACCCCCAACGTGCTCATGATCTCCAAACATGCCGATGGCTCCCTGAACCAGTGGGCCGTCAGTTTTGCAGAGGGCTCTGCTTTTTCTACAGTGCTCAGTGTCTCTCACAAGTCAAGGTACTGTGGTCACCGCTTCCACGTCAACGACCTGGCCTGTCATTCATTACTGCCTCTCCTGCTCACCACCTCACACCACAATGCCTTGAGATCGCCAGAGGCAGACAACATCCTGGCACCTCCAGATGCCTGCTCCTCTGGCGTCTCTCCTCCCTGTGGGTCACGGCCAAGCCGGGCGTCACTGGGTGTGATTTCCCAGGATCCCAATGCCATTTACAGTGAGCTGATCTTATGGAGAGTGGATCCTGTTGGGCCTCTGTCTTTATCAGGCGGGGTGTCGGAGCTGGCTCGGATCAATTCTCTCCATGCCTCAGCGTTTGCTAATGTAGCCTGGCTGCCCACACTCATTCCCAGCAGCTGTTTAGGTGAGAAGGGTTTTTTTTCCCCCTCTGTTGCATATACTGGAATGAACACACTTTTCATGCCGTAATTGTGGTTCAGCTTTATGAAGGATGAGTTCCTTTTAGAATCAAGCTGAAATTGTCATTGTTGATTTCAGAGCAGTGTTATGAATCCCTTTGCCCCATTTATGGAAAAATAAAGAATTCCTGTGAGACCAACTACAACAACAATAGTATATACCAATAGTATATAACATGTAATGGTAATTCTTACGTAACTTGCATGTTTACCTCCTGTGACTCTGGTTTTGTATATTACCTCCAACAAGTACCTTATTAGAGATGTAATTAACTTTCTTTTTGTTGCCAGGTGTGTACTGTAATTCTCCCAGTGCTTGCTTTGTGGCAAGTGACGGTCACTCGCTCCGACTGTATCAGGCTGTGATTGAAGCAAAGAAACTCCTCAGTGAGCTCTCCAATCCTGAGATATCAGTAGGTCAACAACCAGCAGAATCACACTCAGCTCTTCAGTATGTAGTTGAACTTCACTGGAGCCTGTTAAGGACACCGATAACAACAAAACACTGTTTTCTTTTCTCATTTTCACAGAGGGTTCATTGTTGTTAGGAAAACAGCATCATGAGGAGTGTGGTTATAAAAGCATGTGTCAGTGATTGTTCTATCTTAAGAGTATGTGTTATACTACACTTAAGATTGAAGCCTATTCTACATTAATTCAGATTCAGTCAGTCTAAAATTGAATGCAGTAAGGATGTTAATTTATAGCTGTATATATTCAATGCTTCTCCTTTAGAAGAATCCCTGTCTTACATGTAAACCTTTCTTGCTGCATTATAAATAATAGTATATGTGTTTTATTACGTAATTAAAATGACAAGACTGCATATTCTTTGTGCTTCTTTGAAGAAATACGTCGTTGAGGTGTTCAGCATCATCAGTCAGCAATCCACAGCAAAACCAGGGTGTATTATAGAGCTGGATGCCATTACTGACTTTGTAAGTATACAAGAAATCAAGAAATAAGTTCTGAATTCATATTTATTTCAGCTTCTGTCCGAGGTAGCATATATATCAGTACAGAGACATTTGATGCAGTCAATAATTACAGACATTTCTCATTAGAAATAGCAGATCTATTCACTGCAGTCGGTGTGTTAAAAATCTATATAATCTTGAACTGTCTGTGAGCAGGAAGCGTTGATTCAATGTGAAAGGTCACCAATGAAAATAAGCGAAATCTAGGACAACAAACGTTCTGTACTCCCCTCGGGCAGCTGAGTACTTGTGTTTGCGTGGGTTTGAATGAATACAACTTGTGTCAGTATGTTAATCTATGTTTGCATTTGATATATAGTGATAATGACTACTGTTGCCCTCTGCAGCAGGGAAAGGCAACGCAGCTCCTGCACGTCTTTGAGGAGGATCTGATCCTCGGCAATGAAAGGACAGAAGACGTTGGGGAAGTCCTGGACTTGTCAGAAATTGGTATGACAGTGGGGTTTTTTTTCATCTTTATTTCTTTACAGAGATAATTTGATTAAAAAAAATTGCACAGCTTTCTGTGACATTGATAGTGGTAAATTATATTACTATTCTGTGTGTGTTTCCTCACAGCTTCAGGCAAGCCGACCTTCTCAGCACGTTTTTTCCTTGTGGTGGTTGAATCCACCCCAAAAGGTCGCTCACTTCTGCATATGTGGCATCTTCACCTTGCTGCCCGACCAGTCATCATGAGTGAGTGTTTCTAAGTACATTTCCCACTGTGCAGATAAAAAAATGGTTAAATGACACTTTATGTTGAAAATTGAAGCCCAGTGAACAATAAATCCACGTCTAAAAAATCAAATGATTCTGGAAGCACCATCTGGGATAGTGGTGATGAAATCATTAAGTGCAGCTGCCTGTTTTGTACCCCAGATGAGACGACACCAGAGAAGGACGCCACCACCGCTTCCTCAACAAACAGCTCTCAGTTTACCTTCGATACATTCACTTCCCCGCTGACGCACAAGAGTAAACCGTGCACATCCAATCTGCAGAGTGCCTGTCGCCTCAGTCTCACCACTCACCGGCTGTACAGCCAGGAGATGGCTCTGCCAGCGGGGGTGGAGGCCATCAGCGTTACACCTTCAGCAGGTGAGGAGCAGACAGCAACTGAACGAGGTACTTTTAAAAAACGCATTCATCAAAGGAAAAGTCTGGGCAGTGAGAGGTGGGTGAGCCAGAAGCGCTGAGTCGTATTTGTGTGATAGAATAAAATGCACTTGTGGCATTTACTGATATGTTCATTCAAATGTGGCAGTTACTGAAAAACAGTAGCTGATAATGATCTGATTATGAATAAAGTATTGTGAGCAGTAGTAAGCAGTTAACTCTTTGTGTAGGTCATCTCAGCGCCTCGTGCTCGCTGCCTGCCGGCCGTGTACCTTACCTCCTCGCTACTTCCTGCTCTGATGGAAAGGTGCGCTTCTGGAAGTGTAATGTAATGGCCGCAGGAACCTCTGGAATGGACAGATTGACGTACCTATGGGAAGAATGGCCTCTTCTGGTGGAGGACGGGGATCCTAATTGCAGCGCAGTGAGTGTGCCGGGCTGTCCGGTAGAGGTCAGCTGCTGTCACACTGGACGGATTGCTGTCGCCTACAGGCAGATGCCAAACACATTACTGAACTTCACACCTAATCTAAACTCTCACAGTCTGCTGACTTCCACCCCGTCCTTGGCTAACAACACAAGTCAGCACCTGACGCCAACCCTTACTGTGCAGCACAGCCCACATCTCCCCCCCAGTCTTCACCCAGCCAGCACGAAAGAAGAGCTGGTCCACATCGGCATCTTCCAGTGCGAGTCCACCGGTGGTTCGCAGTGGATTCTAGAACAGACCCTAGTCCTGGACCAGACCGATCCTACAGCTAACTGGGCCACTAGCAACAGCACATCTGGGGCTAGTATTCCAAGTAGTAACATAGACGTCCCTTCACCTAACGAGAGCTGTCTTGGTTCTACTAGTAAGACCTTGGTACACTTAGATTGGGTCTCCCAAGAAGATGGGTCCCATGTTTTAACTGTGGGCATCGGGACAAAGATTTACATGTACGGCCGCCTCTCTGGTAAGCCCCCTGAGCTGGGGCTGTCATCTGACTGCAGCAGAGAGCAAAGTTTGTCTCGCCTGGTTCCGCTTCGGTGCGTAGATCTGGTCTCCTCTGTTGAAGGCTCGTTGCCTATCCCAGTCTCCCTCTCATGGGTGCGAGATGGCATCTTGGTTGTAGGCATGGACTGTGAGATGCACGTCTACTCCCAGTGGCAGCCCCCGTTATCATCAAAGCCCAACGCCCCCCAGGAGACAGACATCAGTAGCAGCGTCTCGTCCATTGTCTCTGCTGTGAGACAGAGCCAGGAGGAGGGCCTGAGCCCAGGGGCTTCCATGTCGCTGCTGGCCCCTCCCAAAAAGGCCCTTACAAGGTCAATGATGAGCTTGGCTCAGAAGCTCAGTGGGAAGAGAACAGTGTATGACCTGCCCATAGAGAAGGAGGATTCTGGACTCTTCGAAGCAGCTCACCAACTTTTTCCCACCTTGCCTCAGTACCACCCAGTGCAATTACTGGAACTCATGGATCTGGGAAAGGTAAGCTCTGAATGTTGTCAAAAGCTTCATCAAAAGCTGTCCCAGGGCAAAAAAATAATAATAGACGTATAATTACTGATTGATTAAAGGTTCACCGTGCCAAAGCCATTCTCTCTCATCTGGTGAAATGCATCGCTGGAGAGATTGTGGCCCTCAAAGACACCACCACCAATCCAGAAAAACGTGGTCGTTCTCGAACCATCAGTGCCGGAGGCAGCACAGCCAGGGACAGGAAGATGTTCAGCAAAGCAGGGGACTCGACTTTAGACTACACAGAGATAAGCTCAATCCCTCCTCTGCCTCTGTATGCTCTTCTGGCAGCAGATAAGGATACGTCTCCCAAACCTGGTGAGTATGTGGTTTTACACTAACATTAGTGAATGGATGATCAGAATAAGCTCACCGAGGGACAAATGTAGATGCAATGATACTTAACTGTCATGTAAGAGTAATTTCACAGAGTGTGTTTGCTGTTCATAAGGCCAATGACTTGAATGAGATTTTTGTAACATCTGAAAGCAGAAACATGTTTTTTTTTTTCCGTTTTGATATTGATCTGCTGGGCGTTTTTTTTTCCTGTCCTTCATGTCTTATGCTCTCTGTCCCATGGTTTCCCTCAAGATAAAGTGGGCAGTGTGAGTGGTGACAGTGGCCATGGTTCCAGTCACACCGATGCTTATGATGAGTTATTTCATACACCCACTATCGTGGACTTGGACCCTCTGGACGCCGATCAGGAGGAAACTGGCAACAAGGTCGGTTTCTGTGCTTATTTGAAAGGAAAAGAAAGTTTGCAGGAGCATGTTTGTATTTTGATCTATGTTCAATGATCCTTTCCTTTCCCCCTTTGAATTTTTCCGAATTGCATCTATTGTGTTCTCTGTCTGCAGGTCATTGACTTCTCTCAGTACAGTCCTACATACTTCGGTCCAGAACATGCCCAGGTTCTTTCCAGTCATCTCCTCCACTCCAGTTTGCCAGGCCTAACCCGAATGGAGCAGATGTCTCTCTTGGCACTGGCTGACACCATTGCCACCACCAGCACAGACCTGAAGGACAGCCAGGGCAAAAGCAAAGGTATCGCAGGGGAGGGGAACTAGAAAGCAGCAATACTTGTTGTTGATGCAAAAATTGATCTTGACATGTTGGAAAGTAACAATTCGTTTTCTGTCTCTCATTTTCCAGGTGGAGAAACACTGGATGAGTGTGGGCTGAAGTTCCTGCTGGCCGTCAGACTACATACCTTCCTCTCCACCTCCCTACCCCCAGCACACCGAGCACAGCTGCTACGCCAAGGTACAGTGGATAGTATTTTTTCCAAACTCCTTGCAGCTGGGTCGTCCATCTCACAGTTGACACAAGCAGGCTGGTGCAAGCAGTAGTGCATAAGGATCGTTGTCCAATTCATCAAAGTTTGAAAAGGAAGTGTGCTAGCAGGTCAACACTGATGCAGTGGTTGTCGTAATAATGGGAGTGTAAAAACATGACTTTGCAGTTATAATAGCGTCGTATGAGCAGGTGCTGGAACAAAGGTAAGGAACAGAGGGGGTGTGTAAGAACAACAGCTCATGAGTTGATGAAATAGTATGGATGTGACGAAAGTCCCACTTTTGTCAGCCTCTAACATGAATGTGTGAATTCATCTGTATTAGCATGTATATGTAGGTTTAAGACAGGGACCCACTGTAAAATAGTGTGAAATAAATGAATAAAATGTGGGGGGGTGGGGAAAGTACAGTGCTTGCCAAACTTGTCAAACTGGGTCTTTGAGTTGTTACTGTTAGGGAGTCTGCAAAACAATATATGTAATCAATCAATTGCTTTTATTACCAGTGCCAGTTTGGTCCAGTTAACTGTTTCGGTACTTGATGCTGGAAATGACACGGTGGCTTTTTCCAGGAAAAGTCTTACGCAGTGAAATGATGAAAGAAATATTGCCCAATGTTGGAGATTTTTTTGAGAAGTGCGATTTGCTGGAAAGGAAAAACAAACATGTTCCCTCAACTGACATATACAGTACAACTGCCATCCTTATTGGCATGGTTATATATTTATGGTAAATCAGTGGGAAACAGGTCTTAAGTATTTCTGTGTAAGGAACCCTGGAATGCAAAGGACAGGAGGCATATGCCAAATTTGTAATAGGACTATCAAAGCTTTGGAAAATGTTGGTGTGGGTGACCAAAACTATTTCACATTCTCGGCAGTGATGTGAGTGGTTGATATTCTACCGATGCAGTAATTCACCATCAGTCCCACGTACTTTTCTTTGGTTCCAGGCCTTTCGACATGTCATTATGCCTGGGCTTTCCACTCTGAGGCTGAGGAGGAATTGTTGAACATGCTGCCTGCCCTTCAGAAAGGAGAGCCCACCTGGCCTGAGCTACGCTCCATGGGTGTGGGCTGGTGGCTGCGTAGCACCAACAAGCTACGCAAGTGTATAGAGAAGGTGAGGCAGCTAATGAGTAGAATTGTCATAGTCAGCTGACCCTAACCCCAGCTTACGTGGATAAAACTGCATTGTGCAGGAGAGCATTGATGCAGTGTTTTTGTTTTTCTCCTGTTTTTTCAGGTTGCTAAAGCTTCTTTTCAGAGAAACAATGATCCTTTGGATGCAGCTATATTTTATCTTGCACTGAAGAAGAAGGCCGTGGTCTGGGGACTGTACAGGTAGATGGCATAAGAAGCAGTACAAGACATGCACACATATACAATCATATTCATTCACATGATTTTGTCACTTGTCCCAACTGAATACCTCTGACTATTGGGTGATCAAATGACACATTTCATGTACACGTTGTTTTCACCAGATCTCAGAAGAATTCCAAAATGACAGAATTCTTCCGCAACAACTTCAGTGAAGACAGGTGGAGAAAAGCAGCGCTGAAGAATGCCTTTTCTCTGTTGGGGAAGCAGCGTTTTCAGCACTCTGCAGCCTTCTTTCTCCTAGCGGGCTCCCTTAAGGATGCGGTAGAGGCAAGTGCAGCTAACCCCGTTTTTAAGACGTGCTGGTTCCTTCAGTAACCTGACAGCCACTGGCAGTTGGCTGAACCTAAACACAGACACTGTCGAATGTCTCAGCCTCTCACAGCAAACTGTAGCCTGACCTTCACCTCCTGGGTGATGAGCCAATATTGCGGTTGGTTTTCTTAATAGAATTTCATTTCCCTCTGCACCTTTCAGCACACGTATTTGCACACCGTCCCCTCTGCTGACATTAGCATTATATCCTGTCTTGCCTGAGCCCATTATAGTAACTTTTTATAGCAAATTACTAATTAAAAATTAGAAACACACCCTTGAACTTTGCACTGAGTCCAATTAACCTTCCATCAGGACGCCTAAATCATAACCCGCGTACTGCTATTGTATGGTTCAAAATTACGTAATTGTAAATCTGTCCTCTGGCCAACAATTCATAGCCAAAGGTATTGTGGTGATTGTAATTAAATTAAACTAGCACACAGACATGTCACAAACACAGCAGTTCTAATATTGCATATTTGTGTTATTTAAAAGAGATAATTACATTCTCACTGTGGTGAGCACAATGCATTGAATTGAATAAATATCAATGTCAGCTAAGGCGAGAACATTCAGTAATGTGCGTGAGAAACATTTTGTACGAGAACATTTGCATTTTCTGTTTACTTTACTAAAGTATTTAATTGTTTAAAGGGCTCTTAAAAATTCCATCCCTTTCCTCTCCTGTATCTGAGCCATGCAGTCCCTGCAGCAATGTGTCCCATGAGTTCATGTGCACGAATAACTGAAGCTTTTTAGGGAGATGAGGATCACCCAGCCAAAGAGCTATAATTACTTTAGTTTAGTCTTTGGCTGGGAGGGATTCTCATTGTAATGAGACCTTAAACCTTAATAGTACGGGACAAATACAGCAATTGAACCTGATCTAAGCTTTTCAGTGATCGACCTTTATCCATCTTCAGTTCAGCTTGGTGGATCTTCTGCAGATGAACTGTCCAGTGTATCCAGAGCATACATTGTTTATCAAAGTGTGTCCTGTCTATTCTCATTCATTTCAATACTACACCAAAGAGCTAACGTTTTTTTTTGTTTAATCAGGTGTGTTTGGAGAAAATGCAGGACCTGCAGTTGGCTCTTGTAATCTCCAGATTATATGAGTCTGAGTTTGAGACATCATCGACCTACAAAAAGATCCTGCAGAGACATGTGCTGGGACAAGATAAACAGGTGCAAGTACTGCTTGTTTGCATGTCACAAACCTCACAGACGCTTGTTGCAGTAGAAAATACACTATTTCATGACAACAACAGATGTTTTGAATGTCCTATTTTTTTAATAGACAACTAAATCTGCATGTCAGAGGGTTCTACAACAAAATGAGTCAGAGAATTTGTGGGTCCTTTCAGATTCCAGCAAACCAGGATCCATTCTTGCGGAGCATGGCCTACTGGGTCCTAGAGGACTACAGTAAAGCCTTGGACACGCTCCTCGAACAGCCTGCTAACCATGCCAGGTCTGCGTCTACTGAGAGTAGATCTGACACTGGTACGTGCATTGTTGTTCTTATTTGTTTGGCTTCATGAATGTATTCCCTTAGGTCTGACAGTTCTTCTCACACTGGAGTCTGTTGTTGTGTATCATCATGTATTATTCTAGTCTGATGGCCTGCGGCATCATGACACAGCAGTAACACTTGCGGCGCAATTTTAGCAAAATAACTTTTGGTTTAATTGTATTCTGAGACCGATTCAGAGAGAAAGAGTTCTTGCTTTTTCAGCTCTTGTGGAAGAGTAGATTAACTGCTGAACATGATGGGAGACATTTTCTACTCATGATCCAAAGTATTCCCAGATTTACACCTCCGCAAATTTGTTTCTAAATTTGTTATTTGTGCGTTTCATGTGTACAGTGAGATAAACACTGATTTGAGCACCAATGCTGCTTTTTACCATCAGCAGAAATCATGTCTGATTTCTTCTCCGACAGGCAACTCTTCTGTGTCATCATGTAATCCTGAGGTTTTCAACTTTTACACCTACCTCCGGACCCACCCACTTCTCCTTCGCCGCCATTTTGGCTCCTGCGATAAGGCCAAAGTTGGCCTGACTGCTGAGGGTCGCAGGGCTGACTCCATCAGCCTGGAGGAGAGACGGCTGTTTTTCACAGCTGCATACACACATCTGCAGGCAGGCTGCCCAATGCTCGCATTAGAAGTCCTCTCCAAGATGCCCAAAGTACGCAAGCATTCCAAATTCACCCAGGAGGAAACTCAGTGTCTCAGTGAACTCAGTGTCGGGAGTAAGAATGAGCAGATGTCCCACCCAGATTGGTCTGAGCCAGCTCTCAATGGTTACGAGTCAGGTGGGGAGAGCTTGTCTAACAGCCAGTCAGATTCACTGTTAAGTTTTGACTGGAGCCAGCCGTCAGTGACTCTTCCAGATGAGCCCCTGGAGCTCAAGTGGGACAGCGACAAAGATGATGATGAAGAGGATGAAGAAGACAATCAAAAAGAGAGTGGTAGAACTGCAGATAGCAGCAGTGTGTTTCAGGACACACAGGATATGATGTCACCACTAATGGAGACAGTGACTGGGGAGGGCAGCGAGGACAGCAGTGACTTCATAGTACCGTCAGACGATATCTTGGTGGCGCGACTGAAGTTTACTGCTTGTTTGAAGATTCTGACCAATGAGCTCAGGACGCTTTCAACTGGTTATGAACTCGATGGAGGAAAACTACGTTACCAGCTCTGCCAGTGGTTGGAACGAGAGGTGAACGCACTCACATGCACATAAAACACATGAAACAAATGAAAGGGAAAAAAAACACCAGCAATGAGTAAGTAGACAGCAGTTAGTACACATCAGGTGTTTGAGGTGTAAGTGGCTGCTCAAGCTGTTGGAGTAGAAACTTTAGATTTTGAATTGTTGTACCACCAGAAGGTGTCAGTAATGCACCTTAAATATTTTACCAAAAGTTATTAAGTAAAAAAGAAGAATATATTAATAGTAATGGGGTGACAGTGGTGTCGTCAAAGCTGGTTCCATACACTTGCCCTCCCCATGTTCTCTGGCTTTCTCCCGCCTCCAAGTGGCATTACTCTAAACTGGGATTGAACCTTGACCCCTAACAGGAATAAGCTGAAGATAACGAACGAACGAACGAACAATTAATAGTAATGTAACACTGTAAGAGGATTCTTAGTTTAAAGTAAGAATAAAGTAAGAATAGTAAAGTAAAATTGCATGTGTGAAAGGTTTATTTGTGAAAGGTTTATTTGCACTGTGTCTGTGTGTTTTCCATTCTATTTGTAGCCTTAAATGAAAGCTGACTGTGATATGAAATTCCAGGTTGTGGCTCTGCAGCACTGTTGCAGCTACAAGCCTTGTCTGCCTGAGGGAGACGCCCCTGTGTCGGGGTTGGCGGAGGAGGAACAGGTGAGTTTCAAGATCTGTCAGATATTCATGAGGGACAAAATGTTAGAACATTTGCTGTTCTAAAAGTATCAAGACAGCGGCACACTGTCTTTGAAGAGATTGACGTTCCAGTCTTTTTCAGATCTCCATTTTTTAGGGATTTTATGGAGAAAATAAACAAATGCTGAACATGCTCCCAGAATATTTGCTACTTTGCAGTGACTTGTTTAAATTCAATAATCTCTTTCAAATCTACCAGGTAATTGTTAACAGAGCAGGTGAATGTATTATTACTTTCAGCAAACAAGTCTTTGGCTTTTGTTTAGACGCCAGCTTGAAACACTTGTTCAGAAATGCAGATTGATTTCTCTAAACCTAATGAGGTAAAAACGTTTTCCCAGTCAAGGGGCCTGCATGGTGATGGCCAGAGAAGTAGGAGTCACTGGCTGCAGCGTAACCAACCCTTACTGAGGATGTTTCTGAGCTACTGTAGCCTGCATGGCTCCCACGGGGGAGGACTGGCCTCCGTACGCATGGAGCTTATTTTATTGCTTCAAGAGTCTCATCAGGTGAGTTCCACAGAAATCACAGCCACTCTGTCTTTTCCACGCCATAGAAAAGCAGTCTGAAGCTAATGGATTGGGCTGACTGATGCACAACCACTCAAGGAATGAAATCATCCCTTTGTCAATGCTTGATGATTCTTGATTTAAAGATTAATTCTAAGGGATGTTATTGTGTCATATTTGCTATTGATGCAACACTTTGACTTATACTTAATGCCTGGCCATTATCTCATGAATCAATCAGAATGGTTTATTGATTATAAGCATGTTCTAGCTGCCACTTCAGCTGCATGTGAACACATTCACAGGACTGTTGACACCCTGACATATTCCGTTTGAAGAAAGGAATAATGAGCAGATTAAAGCATAAATGCAAGAGGACACCCAGGATTCCCAGGACACACACAGATTCCTCCTCCTTGTGCGCTGGCACACACCCACCAGTGCGCTGGCTGACACGTTGTGCAGATTAACTCTTGAGGGAGGCACTGACTGATAGCAGACTTAATGATTTCCTTTCAGAGATAACCAGTGCTTGCAATTGTTAGCTTAGTCAGTCGATATTGGGAGTCATTTGTTCTTCTTCAACATTGATGTTTTACTTTTGGATAGAGGCAATTGTCCCCAGCACCCAGAGTTGTCAAGCTGGTCATTGTTGTAAAGGAAAAAAAGGAATGTTTTTTTTTCGACTGCAGCCAATTTGTAAAGCTTCTGCAGTTGAGGTTTGTGTTGCCTAAATGATTGATGAGGCATGTGGAACATAATAAGCCTGTGGTATTCTTACACACAGCCTCATGTTAGGGGCTGTTGTGGATGAACACACACAAAGCCCCTCATTCTTGTTTTCTCTGTAAATGTCACTCACTCACACACTAAAAAAAAGAAATCATGTGTTTTCTTTCATGCATGATTCTCTAGCCGCTGGCTCATCCTGTCTTATTATGGCTCAGGAAAAGACTGTTGTTTCACAGTTCAAAGCAGCGCCCCTCTGTGCCTTTATCATCTACCCAGAAAAGAAGTGGAACTGCTGAGCCTATCTGCTGTTTCTTTTGGAGTTTATTCTGGTGTGTATTGTGCCCACAGGACAACTCCATCCAGCACGGTGGGACACAGAGTTCCCAAGCCACCTCCATCCCTCTTCTGATGGCCTGCACAGCCAGCGTTAAGACCGTGGTGGCCAATCCCATCGTCCACCTGACCAACCTGACTCATGACATCTTACAGACAATCAACACACTTAACTCCCCTCCGCAACCGGATTTTGTAAACAACGAGGTGAGGAGACGTGGGGACGTTGTTTTTCTTTTTGTCTTCATTTTGGGACTTCATAATAATTCTGAAATATAAAAATTTGTCCCATTGAAACCAATTACAACTGCACATTTTATCACACCGTCACTGTGTCATCTTCTTATGAAAATAAATAAATAGCTTATATTTTACTTTATTTTTTTCCTTTCAGGCTTCAATATGATAGTATTTACTATCAATAGACTGTCACAAATGTATTTTTCCCTTTTAGATATACGTGATGCACACACTGGCTGCTTCCTTGTCTGCCTGCATATATCAGTGTCTTTGTGACGGACACGCATACAGGTAAGTTGTAGGTTTACATAGGCCATTCCATCTGCGTGGAAAACTCAAAGTCTAGTCTTGGAAGCAGAAACATCTGGCTGTAGATTTTTGCCTAATTAGATTTATTTTATTCACTGGTTAAATTTTACGAATGTTGATGTCACTTCGGAGTTTAGAATAGTTGATGGGTGTTTGTCTAAACCTTGTTAAATGTATTGCTGCCTGTCTTGGTCTGGTTGAAAGCCATGTTGCTACTAGTAACCATGCATACATACAAATAAAGAGGGGAATTGAAACATGCAGCTTGAATCAAACACAATCAACAGAATTTCATCACTCCTGTATTCCTGTCGGTGCAGTGGTGCTGTGATGTTTAAGGCATAAAAGAAGAAAAAGAAAACCATCTTGGCTATGTAACCACAACAGTCTGTTTTGGGACTGAGGGAAGGCTGCTGTTAGTCATTCCTATCTTAAATACTTAATTAGAATTTTGGTTGTGACAGATGGTAGAAAACATTGTTTATTTAAGACATGATGAAGAAGAACTCCCAGTCACTTTCTACACAACTTTCTAACTTTGGATTGGTGACAAAGCAGCGGGAGGTAATTTTACTTTTAGCTTCGAGCTGTGCTGCTGTGTGAATTCTTCCATGATTTTGACAGAAGCATTTTATGGTTCACCTTTAACCCCTTTAGAGATTTCAAGACGTTTGAAGATGACAGGAAAAAAAACAGCAGAAGCCAGCTCTCTAACTTGCTCTAATTCTACGCAATGCAATTTCATAACGTCGTTGTTTTTTTTAATTTTCTTTATCCATCGTATGCTTTGAACACACACAGAGCCATCTATCTCATACTATTGGGAGTTATAACTAAATTAGCAAAGCTTTTTCTAATTTCCCACCCTCTTTGTTATGGTAATGACGCTGGAAACTCAGAGTGTCACTGCAGAGGTTTGATAAAATTCAGCTTCTGTGTTTTCCTCTTGAGCACATGAGTGAGAGAGTGATGGAGATGGTGTGAATTTTTTACAAGTTATTTCAGGATGTAGGTTGCAGGGCTTGAGTATTAGGGTCCCCAAGTTGACAGCATTTTAATCTGTGCTCCTCTTTACAACTTTCTCTGTTATCCTGTTAACTGCAGTGGAGTTTGTCTGAGTGCAGGCAACAGGTCCACCAACAACACAGAGTCCAAGACGTTTAACCGTTCCAAGACATTACTCATTTACCCTACCTCGTTCAATTTTTAAGAATTTCACTTCTCAGTACAACAAACACCACCACAAAAGAAAGATCCAGATGCTCCATGTTCCCATAGTGACGTTGTGTGGTCTCTTTCCCTCAGCCACATGAACCATTTCACTGGGACTGTGTATCAGAGTGTATTACTCTCTCAGAAGCAGCCAATCAGAACCCTCAGCATGGACGAGTCTGTTCAGCCAAACACTTCCCCTGCACAGTGGCCAGGTAACCAGACACACACTCATTTATTTCTGACAAATAAAAGACACTGCTTTAGTCTGTTCCAAAAGTCTCTCAGGTATCACACTGAAAAGTCTTCTTCCCCTAATTCCCCCCTCGGTCCTGTCTCCAGGTCTCGCCTCTATGATCCGTCTGCTGAGCTCAGCAGGTGAGGAGAGTCAGCCGGGCTTAGCTGTGCTGCTCTGCGAGATCCTGACCGCCGTCTTCCTCAGTCTCTTCGTTCACGGCATGGCCACTCACTCTAGCAATGAACTTTTTCGGATCGTCGCCCACCCCCTCAACAGCAAACTGTGGGTGACAGTGTTCGGAGGAGGAGCCCGGACCCCTGTGATTGAAAAACGCAGCAGCCCAGCAAAAACACCCCCGATAGGTTAGTGGAGATTGTCACTGGTTGGCACCTGATGCAGCGCTGCTCCTGTTTCAATCCTATAGAATATACACTACTACCACTACTACTTCTACTGCTCAATTGAATGAGAAAGTATGTCCAACCTTTTGACTGGGTATGTAGGATGTATCGTCATACAGTATTTAAGACAAAGTGATATAGACTAACATTGAAGTCTATTGAGAAGTTTTTTCTACGTTTTTTTTAATGGAAAATTGGCTTGAAACAAGTAAAAAATGGTCCAAAACGGTGATGTCTTTTTTTTTTAACTTTCTTATTTGAATTTTTGCAGTGTAGGACCTAATCTAAATGTGCTCCTACCTTCCCAGCCTCCCCTACCTCTCCAGGTATTGACAGCTCAGACAGGAAGCCCAGACGATTCAGGCTGCTGTCATCACGCAGCGGATCAAAGGATGAGTCTGGAATAGAAAAAGGGAGCACACCCAGCCCCAAGCCTGGACCTGTTGTGGAGCAGGAAGCGTCCTCCATTTTTAAAGAGTATTTTGTCCCTCCAGAGCTCAGCATTTGGGACTACTTTATCGCTAAGGTAGAAACAGCATTGTAAGCTTTTTGCTATCAATATGTTAAGCTGAACTCAACTTCAGCAGTACCGTCTGTCATCTGTTCACCTGTGTGACCATCATATCACCCAGACAGAAGCTCTTTTTCCATTGTTGTCCTCCTTTAATTCAGCCATCGCTGCCGCCTTCGGAGAACAGAATTGAATACGACTCAGAGGAGAGTCAAGAAAGTCAGGATGAAGATGATGATGACGACGGATGTGAAGATATATTTGATCCCAACTGTCCCCAAAGAGAACATTCCAATCACAATTCCTACAGGTAATGAACGTAGTTTTTCAAAGTTTAGTTAGTTTTTCAAACTTAGTGTCTGAATGTGATCAGATCAGCTCCCAGGTTTTGTATCTTCAGATTCTATCTGAAAGTCCCTCGGTGGTTGCAGCTCTTCAGAGTATTCATGTTCAAAGCTTCTTCTCCCTTCAGTTGGTGTTTGATGCGTCTGGCCATGGTTCAGTTGGTGCTGGTCAACCTCAAGTCCTTCTACCCAATGGCAGGATATGATCTGCTAGGTAAAAACTACACCATTCAGTCTGTCACACACACGTCCAGGAAGGAGTGAGCTGTTGGCTCAGCGGTGGTGTGTTTCTGCCTCCACGTGGCGCAGATCTGCCTGTGAGCTCTCCGCTGTGTCACACTGTGCTGAAGACGCTGCAGCGCTGGGAGCAGGTGCTGCAGAAAAGGCTGGAGATCTTTGGGGGCCCCCCAGCCAAATACATCTCCACACAGCTCTATGATGAAACGCCTGCTACTGGCCCCGCCCTCCTCCGACACAAAGCCCTGTTTGAACCATCCAACACCCCCTTCAGGTATGACTATTAGCTCATCTAGAGCCATCTAGATTAAACAGATTTTTCATGAAACAATGGACATTGAATCAAGTCAAATAGAAGTCTATGTATTTATGTATGCTTTAATAAACATTAAACACGATTAGTTCATGTTCTGTGTTTGTATTCAAGGTCAAGTATTTTCACTTGAAGTGTGGGAAATCATTTCTGCGTGTTTAGACCTTTGTTAGCTGTTGTACTTTTTAATCATGGAACAAAGACTTTCCCTCTGGAATAAATAAAGTACTTCTGACTCTGATGTTTATTGCACATGCTCATCTCGCGATAATGATGAAAATATGATTTGGTCAGTACTGCACAGACTGCAGAGATTCAATCATTTATGTGCATTTAATGTGTTGTCGCCTCAAGCACAACGTATGTGTTCAGATCGGCGTTAGCGGCCCGAAGGAGCCTTTTTTGTACCAATGTCATTGTGCTTGAGCAAACTGATAGAGCTGATTAATGCCCATCAAAGTCAAATACACTGGAGGTTGGTTTGTTTGTTGTGTCCAGGTCTTGTCACCCTTCAGCGCTGCCAGTGAAGCGCCTGTGGCAGTTTCTGGTCAAGCAGGATGAAGTGCAAGAGACTTTCATCAGAAACATCTTTACCAAGAAACAGCATCTGGGCGAGGTACACCACTGTTAGACCTTTCTAAGAGATGCATGATCTGTCCCCACAGCACAATAACATGTATTAATTGTCCCCGAATGATACATCATGCTACCATCAAATCAACAACACATCTCTATAGTCAACCTCAGGCGCACCGAATCATCACTATATTTGTGCTTTTTGTGTTCGTCGTGCTTCCAGCTGCATGACGGTTCAACGGTTTGAGTGGAATAATTTAGCGGTTTGACTAACAGCACAACAATTCAGTTTCTGTGTCTATTTGACTGCATGGTTCATCACTTGCTCTATGTTGTCTGTTTCTGTGTGCTTGTCTGCCCTCTGTGTGTTTCCCCAATCATTTAAAGTCACGTGAGGACCAGACTGACAGTATGAGGGACGAGACAGGAAACAATCAGGTACTGCCGTCTCCCACTGATTACGGCTCAACAGTTGAGATCGTCGTCTTCTCCTTGTGATTGTGTGTTAGCATTCAGAGAACAGTTATGATGTCATTGATTCTGGAAATCTCAAACTGTGCTGAGCCTTGATGATGGTGGAGAAATGATACAAGATGATTCTAATCCTCTAATCTTTTTTCATTTTATGTCAATGAGATGTCATGAAGCTAATTTCTCTTCTTACTGTAAATACAAGACCACAAAATCATCTTTTATTTGTTAGCATTTTTACAAAACAGATTGTTTACCAAACGTTTGATTTATCCACGGTAGTAATGCTTGTGAGTTATAGTCACATCACTGAGCAGCAGTGATGTTGGTGTCAAATGTGTCACTGTTTGAAACGGGCCACACACACACACACACACACACACACATATCTAAACGGCCTACATTTGCCCTAAACAATAAAACATTGCTGGCACATATGTGAATTTGTGATCATGGTTGAATTACAGTTCATTTATTTTCAGGGACACAGACTCTTTGCGTCCCTGTCACTGTTAAATATTAATCTTGCTCTGTGAATATTCTTGTGAACCATAAATCTTAAAAATGCCTGATAGAAGTTTTCTAATCGTCTGGCTCTGGCTGAATGGACCACCTCGTTGTCCGTTGGCAGTGTTAATTAACCCAGTCTCCGAGGACGAGCTCTGAAGCTGAATAGCTTCTGATTAATGTGCCCAAACACTGTCATAGTCAATCTGGGTCCCACAGAGATTATGTGCTCGGCGGAAATGGCAAATCACCATATTTAGATATCTTTAAGTCAGGTTTTACTTTATTCCGACTGACAGAAAAAGACGTGGTCTTTTCGCCTTGAATAAATGTTGTAAAGACTTTAATTCAATCTTATACCCAAAGGATGCCTCTCACTTTGAGTGTGTCTGCCAACATGTCTATGCAATATGCAGACCTGTCCTGTACTACTCCTGCATACATCCCATGGGATCACCCCTCCTCTGGTGTCACTGGATGGTCATCCTGATTGGGTCAAATGGTGGATTCATCATGAACACCAAGCGCACGCTGTGGCTTTGCTTTCTGTTATTGAACATTATTTTAGATGGAATCAGTGGACATTGGTTCTATAGTTCAGGAGAAGGTATCGTCAGTAGATATTTATAAATGCTTCAGCTGTAATCATTGAGTCCATTTGATGAATGTCTGTGTGTTTTCTGTCGGGGTGTTTCTCTGCAGACTGAGTCTGATCTGGGCTGCCCTGGAGGAAAGGCTCGCATCATCCACAAGGAATCAGACATCATCACAGCCTTCGCCATCAACAAGGTGCCACTCCCTGACAATAAGTGTCCCACAACTTATAACAACACATTTCTCCACTGTAATGATTTATATAAAGTCTGTGTGTGTGTGTTTAGCTCAAAAACAAAGGAGCTGGTCTCAGTAGCTGTGTCCTTTTTCACTTAATCTAACATTGTGAGATAGAAGCGCAGCTGCAAAGATCTCAGAGGGGAGTGTTTGCGATCATAGCGCTCTTCATTTTTATGGATGTCCGTGCATAATTTTTCTTTTTCTTCTTGCTTACATCTGAAACAACAATAATAAATCCTCACTTAGTAACTAGCTCATCAATACTGTGGAGCATTTAGAAGAAAAAAACATGAAAGAAAAAAGATGGCGCAAAGGATGAAGAATATACTTCAGTATATTCTTATATTATATATATATATCAAACGAATGCTAAACTGTACACTCTAACTTTCAAAGGTGAAAAAGCAACTGTTTGTCCACAAATGGCCAGAAAAATAGAAATTCTGTGCCACTAACAGTTCTTTGAGCATGTGTGTGTTTTTCTTTGATATTCTTCTCAAGCGATCACAGGAAGTGGAAGCTCAGCTCATCATTAAAAGAAGGAAGTTGAGGACCGAAGGCAGGAGATTCATTCAGCCATCACCCATCTCTCCTTTTCTCTATTTCCTGTTTGTCCTCCAGGCGAATCGTAATTGTTTAGTCATGGCCTCCACCCATGACATTCAGGAGTTAGATGTGTCATCCATCTTGGCCACACAGATCATGACATGGATTGAGGATGAGGAGGCTGAAGCCAAAGGGTAAGAGACCAGTGTGTGTTCTGTCAGCTGAGACTCACCCACTCCCCATTTCACCTGTTATTGTTCCTCCTCTAAGAGAAACACTGACAAAGATAAAGAAGAAAATGCCGGTATCACTTTGGCTGACACGGAGGATGTCTTGTTCACTCTGAGGATGATTCATCTTCTATCTCTCTGCTGAAGTTTTACCTGCTTTACATTCCTGAGCTGTCACCGTGTGAGGCAGCGCTGATGTCAATCTTCTTCTGTCCTTCTTCTTTCTGTTGCGATGTAAGCAAACGTATTGTTAATGATTCTCTGCAGCATCGGCAGCGACGATTTCCTGGTGGTTCATGCGCGTGATGACATGGCCGCCCTGCATGGCACCACACCGTACACCCACAGCAGCCCCGGCACACCCATCAACATGCCGTGGCTGGGGGGCCATCAGACCGGCAGGGGCGCCGCTGTGGTGAGTTCTCCACCGGCTTCTCCATGTGGTGATAACCTGTGAGCCGTCTGTTTGCTCCGCTCTACTCTGTCAGGTTACTGGACGACCGGCGCTACTCGCTGTTTGTAACGTGTGAAAATGGAGTTTTACTGCGGTAAAACACCTGGAAAGTACTCATCCCGTCTGTGAGACATGGCAGTCAACATTTTGTCAACATTTCCCTTTTTACTGAAAAGCTACTTTAAGTCAGTGATGTCGGAACGTTCCTCACTTCTTTTCTGGAATGAATTGATGTTGTCTATCCGTCTCTTTTTGTACTCAAAGGCATTTAAATGATTTTTTTTTTGCCACAAGCGTCATGGCTGCTAACATCGGAACCTCGTGTTGTCTGCTCACACCGGGGTGATTGATGATTGTGATTGTCAGCGTCAGTGACTCTAACACGACTCTAGTTTGTGGATTTGTTGTCGGCCCGCTCATTGCTCTTTGTTTGCAGTACGGTGATTATTGTTACAGCCGGTGTCCTCCAGAGTGATGAATGAGATCCTCTCTGGGACACGACTTTGAACGCAGACAACAAATTGTGTATTAAAGTCATCTCTAACCATCTGTTGATGCTGCATCATTCCTATATTAGATGGCAATTTATTTTTATTTGGGGGGTGGGGGGGGTCTGGTGTGTTCTATCACAGGCTGACACACCTCTAAAGATGATGCTGTCACATTAAAGTGTAGCAGACAGCAGCATGAAGTACACAAGAAAACAATAAATCACCTGAAACAAATCACTCAACTACCACGTAAACCCCTGCTGGCTGTGTGGTTTTGAAACGAGTGACGCAATTCTGCTGAACACAAATTCAGAGGACACGTGGTAGAATGTAGAGTCTCTTTTCTTCCTCCTCTTCGTCTTCTTCACTGATGAGAACCTTGTGGTTACACTGTGTGAGTATTGTGTTACTGACTGGCAACAAGCATTTCAGCTGTGAAGTAAGACGTGCTGCTTCTCACTTTCTTCCCACAGATGATCAAGAGAAATATCAATAACGTGAGAAGAATGACCTCCCATCCCACGCTGCCTTACTGTAAGTACCAGTCTGAAGTCTGTCAGCGGATGAAACCATCTTGTCTCATTAAACCCAGCAACTAAACAGTAAGAGGCAAATATAAGGTTCAAGACAATAAAACGTAACTGAAAGAGAACGCTGCTGATGTAACGACCCAGTCACAGGTTGGGGGGGGGCATTAAATCAAAACAGCGTCTGATTCTGTCATCCAGAAGAGAACTGTGGAGCAGAGATTCTTCTCTCCTGACTCCAGAGTTGCTCTTGAGTTTCAAATAAAGTTACTGTATTTTTCCACAAAACAAGTACTACTTCAGAACGTTGGGGTTTTTTTTAGATGTCTGTGTGGAAAAAATAAAACATGACTCATCAATTATGTAAAAGAGGGTCATGTTGAGACCAGAACACGTATGCTGCTGTCTCTCTCCTATTCAGACCTGACGGGGGCTCAGGACGGCAGCGTCAGGATGTTCGAGTGGGGTCATTCCCAGCAGATCATCTGCTTCCGAAGTCCAGGGAACTCCAGAGTCACCAGGATACGATTCAACCACCAAGGAAACAAGGTTCCACACACACACACACACACACCCTGCAGTCAGCCACGGTCCATGTCTGAGTCTGAGGACTGAGTCGTGACTTGACGACACTCACACACGTCTTCACGCTCACCTCTCTGCCATCCAGGCACGAACCGCAGCGGCTCTGTCCTCAGCACACATCGTTCTTCAGCCAAGTGACTCCACTGCTCTCTAGTCTCTCTAGTCAGGCCCAGACCCCCCCGAGTGGTTCTGTCCGATGGCGCCCAAACTGAAGAACATAAAACCCCAAATGAACACAACTCTGTTTGTCTGTTTTCAGAGTGGAGTGAAATATGTTTTCAGTTTTTGGAAAGAGAACACAGGTGGATCGGGGTTACATAAGTGCTACTTGGAGTTTGAGGTGGTTTGTGAGATAAAAGCAACAACAACAACAACAACAACGTCATCTGTGACTGACTCCGCTGTGAAGCTGTACAGTCTGATGTGTGATTGTTTTGTAGTTCGGTATCGTGGATGCTGATGGAGGTTTGAGTCTCTGGCAGACCAACACAAGTGGGAACGCTCCCAAACCCTATCTGGTAAGAACACAGACTATGAATATCACATGTATTTTCCTTCTTTTTTTTCCCCCGGAACGTTCTGTCTGTCAGAGCCCCTCGAGTGTCCTCTCACCCTGCGCCTGTCGTTTTCCATTTTCTCTCCTCTTGCGCTGCTCCTCTCGTACCGTCACTGTTACTCTCCATCTCCTCTGTTCCTCGGTGCCAGACGTTGCAGTGCCACAACAAGACGGCCCATGACTTTGTCTTCGTCGGCTCCTCCTCCCTCGTCGCCACCGCCGGTCTGTCCACAGACAACAGGTACAGGCGTTCTCCTCCTGTCGGGGTCGACCCTTTGAAGGAGCGCTCATGTGTCGTTTTGTGACCGCAGGAACGTGTGTCTGTGGGACACGCTGGTGACTCCCGCCAACAGCCTCGTACACAGTAAGAAGAGTTAGTTCTAGAACCATCTAGAACCGATCACGCCTCAGACTGACGAGCTCCTCGGTCGTTCCCCTCCTCAGCTTTCTGCTGCCACGAGTCGGGGGCCACCGTGCTGCTCATGGCGCCCAGGCATCAGCTGCTCGTCACAGGGGGGAGGAAGGGCTGGATCGGTGTCCTGGAGCTGCCTCACAGGCACCAGCGCCAGAGCTTCCAGGCCCACGACTCCCCGGTCAAAGCGCTGGCTGTCGACCCGACAGAGGACTGCTTCATCAGTGGCTCAGCTGAGGGCAACATCAAGGTGTGTGTGTGTGTGAGTGTGTGAGTGTCTGTGTGTGTGTGTGTGTGTGTGTGTGTGTGAGTGTGTGTGTGTGTGTGTGTGTGTGTGTGTGTGTGTGTGTGTGTGTGTCTGTGTGTGTCTGTGTGTGTGTCTGTATGTCTGTGTGTGTGTGTGTGTGTGTGTGTAGGTCCTGAAGCTATAACAGGTGGCTGAAGAACAAAGCAGCTCTGCTCCTCCCAGGTGTGGGTCCTGACTGGTGGC
>CAAKHB010000617.1:2347-14916 GCA_901007665.1 Aeoliscus strigatus
GGCAGCAGCAACTGGGTCGGTATCACTGGGTCATGTGCGCTGTGGGTGTGAAAGCAGGTCAGCCAGCAGGACGACAGGAACAGGAAGGGAAGTCCAAAGGGAGACGACGAGAACCGGATCTATCAACAGCGGGGATGGGGGGGTTTACACAGGGAGTCCACTGACAAGAGAGGGAGCAAATGGAGGGAATGAGGTGGGTGGGGGGCGGGGAGCAGGAACTGGGCCACATCTCCACGGTTTGTCCCTAAAGCTGCCAGCGTCTGAACCAGAGCTCTGTTCAGTCACAAGTCAATGCTGATCTGTGTGAGCGCCTTCCGACGTTTCCCCCCCGCCAGCGCCCCGTGACCGGAGCAGGTGCCTCGCCCGAACACGCTTCGTTTCTTCTTCACGTCAAGGATTCACTCAAAAAAAACCCAAACAACAACAACACAAAGTCCAGAGACAGCGGGCAGCCTGATCAGGTCCTGGCTCTGTCCATAGACGGAGACCGTTGATTATTGAGAGGGAGAGTACGGGGGCATGTGATCCTGATCATCATCCCCATCAAAACGTACGTGAATAGAAGAGATCATGGGTTCACAGTCCAATAGAACCACCAGCTGACTCTATTTATCGAAGTCCATTTTTAAAAATCTTTCATTAATATCCCTGTCATTTGTTCTTTTCTAGTCCATGTCGTTCCGATGCCATCTCCTTTCTTATATCTACATATGTACTGATTATACGTTTGGTGAATCGCATTCGGTGGTTTCAAGTTTATTTAAACTGGTCAGGGACCATGATGCACTGGGGTGGCAAATGTTTGTTTGTTTGCTGGATATTCTGATTGAAATAAAGCACACAAAGACAATCAGTGGACATTTAGCGCACACTGGACCGAGGTCTTTTGATTACATTTTAATTGAGATTACTTTTGATTCGTTTTTTGTTTTGGACCAACGACACCCAAGTGAACCGAGTCCACCAGACTGGTGTGAGATCTCTGTGCAGAGAGAAATCAGAGGTGGTGCCACATAGACACTGCAGCTCCCAAAACACTCGTAGACGTTTACAGTGAAACTCAAGTATCCTTGCTTGTGTTACCACGAAGCGCTCTGCAGACGGTCGAATCTCTCCGAGCATCAGGCGGCCGTGAGCGCGCTCAGACCTGCGGCGTCACGCCAAACGTTCAGACGGAACAATAAGCGTTCGCCCCATTGTCTCCGCCGTGAGGGATTTCAGGAATGACGAGCGCATTCTCGTCACATTACACAGCGTGCTGAGGAATCTGTGCGCCGTCGGGACGCACGCCGTGTTCACATGGTCCAGGAATGGAGGGAATGCACGACGGCCTGTTGGTCGAACCGTTACCAGGACGTGAAGAACAAACAGGGTTTAAGTTCTTCAGGAAGAAGCAGCGATCAGAGAGCAAACATCTCCCCCAGGACATAAGTGGTTTGTACAGTGTCACTACGGTTAACACAGCTGTCTATGTCTGGGGTGTATGGGGGTGAAACCGGAGTACCTGGAGGAGACCAGTGCTGGGGACACACTGACTTCACCACGTCCAGATGTATTACGATCTGATTGGTAATAGTGTGACTGACATGATGAACCCCCTCCTGTGTTCAACCGACTTGATATGTTTGGACCGTATGTACATTTTTTGTTCCACTAATGTCCAAAAACCCAGACAATCTTTATGTATTATAATAAAATAAATGACTGATTTCATGTTGGATGTGGAAATGATTCTCGTTCGTCATTCGGTTTATGAAAACAACACACCACGATGGAAATCTGTGTATATGACATTGGATTCAAATTCCTGATAGGATTTATATCGAATTTTTTGAAATAAAAAATGTTGTATGTCCCAAATACATTTTAAAAAATAAGTAAAGACTTTTATGACAGTGACATTTTTTTACCCCTGTCTATTGTCTACCATGTGTTGAGCGGGGGTCCAAACCACACCTACCACCGATAAATTCCCTGAACACCAGAGGTTTGTTCACTCTAAACTCTAAAATGATGCTCTACATACGGTGAAACCAGGATAAACAACAAGTACCGCATACTTCTATTGCTGACGATTCTTCTGATTCTGATGGACACACTGAATCACACACATCATCCTCATCCGACAGCGTTCTGCCACGTTTGGGATGTTGAATCTTTCTGTCGAAACTTCCAGTTGCCAACGGCGACCTGCTGACGGATGGACGATGTCACGACGCTCGTCGAGGCGTCGGAGGAATGTCAGGGATCCAGTTTTCAGACTTCCGGCGACTAGAAATGAACCAGAGGACAACAGACGGAGGGGGTCGCTTCTCTTTTGTGTCTTTTTGTTTATGTTTGTGTGTGACACAGCAGGTTATGTGATAGTTGAAGGAAAACTGCTGATTTTTCAGTTCTATTTTCAGTAACGTGGATGAAGAAGCAGGAACAGCTGGAACAGATGTGGTAAAGTCCAGTAACATTGGAGGTTTAGTTAGTTTCATTTATTTTTCGGTCATCAGCACACATAACACACATACAATATACTAAGAGAGTGACTGACACAAGGTCTCGGCTAAAGATGACAGTCACTCATAAAAAATGAACAAACGAGGAAAATAAATTATTCCCACTCAGAACGCTCAAAAACGCCCTAAGCCACCGTCCAAAACGACAAAAGTTCACAAAGTGTGACAGTCAAACATGTGACAGTCGTCAAAGTCTTTCAGTGACGTTACGACAGTCATGGAACTACTGACACGTGACTGTAGATACTGAATGGACGTTCTCACACACGTCCGTGTTTCAACTTGCAGCAGCGACACGTCAGCTCACCTCATCGCTGTCACACACCATCTCAGAACACAAACACTCGCCACTGCAGTGATTGTCCAGATGAAACCAATAAGTGACTGTACTTTAATTCCTGACTACAGTGATTTGTATTTTGTAATTAAATGCTGTGTTACGTGGGGGGCCCTGTCTACGATACAGTTCTAGGTTCCTTCCACCCAGATGTTCGTTCCTCACTGAGCCAATCAGCTGCCTGGACTCATCCCATCAAACATTCATGTCATATTCATTTATAACACATCCTCCCTCACCTGTGCATCCGTCTCTTACTGTCTATACCTGTACATATTTGTGGGTTCAGTGTCACTATACATCTATACATACAGGTCGGTACATACAACTTTAGATTTTACTTTATTTAAGACTTATTTTAATACCTGAATGCCATCTGTACACCTTTTTTTCTCTATCTCATCTACATTTTAGTTTCTGTTGATTTTTCCCACTTTGCAACTGCCCTATTCACTGTCTTTCTTGGCTGGAGCTGTTGTAACTAGATTTCCCTCCAGGGTAAATAAAAGGGATTCTGATTCTGAGGACAGAATTAAAGAAACACATAAACCCTGTGAGGGCTAAATGTTTCCATCATTGGGTCTGATGAACTGTCAACATGAGCCGCTGGTTCTGTTGTTTTAACGTGAACGCCCTCTACTGGACTACGACGGAAGTACAGCGCCTTGAAACGACATTTCCCAAAGTGTAAACATTGTAAACCGGAAGGAAATAAACAAAACAAGAAGCAGTAAATAAGTGATGCTGCGTGTGTGTTTGCGCCACTGTTTCTTTTGATTTTCGTCTTTGTTTATATCCAAATATATATACACACTTATGTATGAACTGAGGCAGTAAAAACCAGATGAAACTGAAAACAACTAACCAACATGAACACCACGGACCCACGTCGCCCTCTGCTAGAACAAACTAAACAGTAGACGACATTCTGTGACACTGAATGTCGACCAACATGAAAACATTTGCAATAAATTGTCTCTGAATCAATCAATGTCAGACAAAACGAAATTATCAGCCTGCGCCGGTTTCAACCGGAAACAGATCATCGACATTAGACAAACAACAATGTCGACGAGCAGATAATTAAAACTAAAACGGGCATTTCACTCAGAGGAACGTGCCATTTTTGAAATAAACATTAAGGTACGTACCGCAGCGGAAGCTGGAGAACCGATGATTTCCTGTTTCCGGTCACGTGGTTATGTGCCCGCCGACACCAGCAGATGGCGCCAAAAGAACGGGCCATTACAAGGAAACGTTCACAGGATTTCAGCAGGAATTTCACCACAACGTGCGTGTACTTGATCCTTATACTTGATTTATACACAATAACTAGTTCAGTGTTTTAGTTTAGTTTTAATTTCCCCCTTGCTTTAATGAACAATTTAACAATTTCGATTTTGTCTTTAATAAACGTCTTTATTTCAGCAGACACAAGTGGGTCGGTTGCTGCTTTAACCCATGACGTGTCCCACGACCCACCGGGGTGTTCCACAGGGTCTCGTGGGCTGAGGAGATCTACAGCAGGAGTCGACATATTCCAAACGCCTTCCTCTGACTTGACTTTGTGCACTCCTGGACCAGCAGGAGGCGCTAACACGCAGCTCTTTGGCTGAGGAAGAGTCGGTTGAAGGAGGAAGAGGATTTGACTTCATTCACGAGATGTCAGTTCTTCCAGACAGCCGATGCATTCCAAAGTGTATGCAGACAACGTGAAGATGGAGATGCTGATTGTTGGCGTCTGTCTCTTCCCGTTTCGTCCTCGTCTCTTCCGTTCCTGTAAACCCCCCCGCCCCCTTCTCTCCCTCTGCTCAGTGTATTATTTTGTTTCCCTTTGACCTTTGGACGACTTCTTTTTACAGGCTGTTTGTTCGGCTCACTGTCTGTGGGATTTCCCTCCACCGAGGTGTCCTCCAGCGACCCCGTCCCTCAGTCTGTGTCCTCGCAGACACACGTCACGTCCACTCAGACACTTTAAACACTGTAAACACTCACGTGTAAACCTGCTGCGGGGAACGTGGAGCCCGAGAGTCCGATCGGTGTGAAGGGGCTGAATGCACAACAGCAGTTGACAACTAGTAGAGGAGATTTCAGGTGTCGTGTCACACACACACACACACACACACACACACACACAGTTACTTACTTTTCCAACATTCGTAGGTTTGTTTGTCGACTCATCACTGAGTTCATATGTTTGTTTTTTTTTAAATGTGAAACTGATTGAAAAGTGGGACTTTTTCTCTCTCGTCACATGTTTCCTGAGTCAGGATGCGTGTGTGTGTGTGTGTGTGTGTGTGTGTGAGCACAAACACACTGGAGCACAAACCAGAGAGGCCTTACAAAGCTTTTATTTAGATGTTTAGATATTATGTCGTTGTGACTCATCTGTTTGGCCGTGCCAAACTCAACATCGGCGTTGGGGATGGGCGCCATGGTGGGTTTGTTGTTCCCGGAGAACGCGTACCTGGAGTCATGAAGGCATTTTGAAGAGAGAGCCGTTGTAGGAGTCATCGACAGACAGACGTCAAAGCCGACCTGTGGTACTGCATCACCGAGTTGTAGTCGTACGGCGTGTTCTGGTTCAGGGTGCTGATCTTGTCTAAGGCCCATTCCGGACAAACCACGTGAAGGGCACACAGAGACGGAACGAAACAGTTTTAAAATGTTCTCCGTCCAAAAGGTGTCGTCTCCAGAAACGCGTTCGTCCACACAAACCCAGTGAATCCGCTGTAGTACATCCTCCAGGCCTGTAGGTGGAGCTGTGATGCTGCCAGAGAAGACGACACAGAGCATGTGATGAAAACAAACACAGGAAGAAGAAGATGGAGGAGAGTGTGTATGGAGCCAATCGTTGTTGTCGTTGCTGTTGTTGTTGTTGTTAGCCAGTTAGCATGAGGCTAAGGAGAGGTGGAGCTATGACATCATCGAATAGGTTGGTCACATGAGAAACGCTGTTGTCTACACATTTATCAACCATGATCGTATTCAGGTCCCAAACCGCTGGTTTACGTTGACCAAAGGTCCTGAACCTGAACTCGTCCCTGTGGGGGCGTGGCCTTGTTTGTACAGATAAGAGTGGGTTCACGGAATTGTGGAACTGGACCGGTTCCGCTCCGGATGGATCCGGATGTGCCGGTCCCGGTCGGAGCGGCACTGCTCGTGGTTGAAGCCAAGCGCGTGGAGCAGCTCGTGCTGGACGGTGCTGTGGTAGAGGCACCCCTGACGGTCCAGAGACAAGGTCTGGGCGTAACCACGGCGACCACCGTAGGAGTAGCATCTAAACACGCAGAAGCAGAGAAAAGTCAACCACTGAACACCCACGGTATCGCCAGCGCTACATTCATGCATTCATACTCTGGAGTACCCTAATTACAGTACCGTAATGACAGTACTGTTTTTCAGAACACGTTGGACGGTTCCTGAAAGCTGACAAGTTCCACTTCACGTCCAAGCTACTTTACTTTGAAGGGACAGTGTACAACCCAAACATGAATGTGCTGTTTCATGCATTGGACCAAATATGTAATCTGCATATGCAGTCCATTAAAATAACAACACAATAACACAACAGGTGAAAACACACAAAAATGACACACCATTGGAGCACACTCAGTCATGACAAACCTAAGTGAGTTGCGGTCATTACGGTAATCCTATTCGCTCAACTGCAACTTGGATGTGAACTTCTTCTACGCATTCGGACACATCGTGCGTCACCGTCGGTGTGTAAGGGTTAAGAGGCGACGCCCTGACGGGACGTCCGGTCTCTTCTCCTGATTTGTGTTGGGGAAAGTGTGTGTGTCACCTCACTCACTCCGACCATGATGAACGTGTGTGTTTCCTGGGCGTTACCCGTTGTTCGACTGGATGCTCAAGTAGTCTCTCTGGTTGCTGCGTCACACGAAGCGAACACAGGAAACGCTGTTGAAGGACTGCAGGCCGCGCTCGATGACCATGCGCTCGCGGGACGCTGGAACGACACACACGGAGGGAAATGATGAGAAAAAAAAATCTAACAGCTGCATTGGTTGTATAAAAGAATTGGATCTGTTCAATTCTTTATCACCATGACGACACATTCAGTCTGAAATCAACGCCTACGACCTGAGTTGGTTGTTGTTGTTGTTTATTTCTTTGTACTGTGTTTACTGTGTATGTGTTTGTCAAAACAGCTTTTTAAAAAAAATAATAAATAAATATTTGAAGTTAATATATTTGGTTCTGTTCCAGTTTAGGTGCATTGTACAACACACACACACACACACACACTCACAGAGAGAAAGTGATCAAGCGACAAGATCAAATATGGCCTCTGGGACCTATAAAGGGTTAATTCAATGGTACCATTCAGTAACCAGTAAACTGTGGTGGTCAGATACAGTCAGTCAACTAGAAACAAGACGTTTCATTTCTTTCATTTACTCTTGTCAGTTAAGTTAAGTTAGGTTAAGACATTAACAACACTTGAACAAACGTTTTGAATACAGACAGTGGTTTTTTCTTGTTCTTGTTATTGTCGGTATGAATTTCTCTTGGGAGATCGATATTGAAGTATTATTATAATGAAGTATCATTATACACAAACTACAGTATATTTGGTATTGATAGGTATTGATATTGTGTGATCCGATTACAAATAATTCAGCACAAACACTTTGTTGTCATTTGACGTTTGCCCCCCCAACCCCCCCGACAAACACACACACACACACACGCCCCCGGGCTACTTACAGTAATGTCCGGCGATGACGTAAGGCACGTACACCTTTCCGTCGGCCGACTTCCCCCACATGCAGCCACGGTAGGTGCAGGGATCCGCGTTTCTCTCATTTTCGTCGTCATATGCGATGTCGTCGATGACGAGGGGCTCGTCCTTCGTGTGCGCTGCAGCAGGAAAAGAAGATGGAGGATGAGTAAAGTGTGACGGTTGAATCCAGAGTTCACCTCCTCAGCGTGCTTCTGAACGCATGCAGATGTGTTTGTCTGAACGCAAGATGGGAAAATGAACCTGTGATAGCAGCACAGCGAGCAGACAGATCCAAAAAGAAGATCAAAATACAACAGCAGGAACCTGAATTATGTAACACACACGCTTGGTGCGTGAACTTCCTCTTCCCTCAGGAAGTCACGAAAGGTCACGAAAGTTGACTGAAAGTTGAGAAGTGGCACTTCACCGCTACGTTTTCTGGAAAACACACCAACAACCCTTGAAACCAATGCAGACAGTCCACAGATTCCAGAAAGATCCATCAGAACAGACAGACAGAGACCTTGGCTGCGCTCTAATTACTCAAACAGATCTATTATTTTTTATTAGCGACATTTTCCAGCCTGAAAATGACCTTCGACCTTAAAGGGTAAACTGTGTTTATCTTAGCATCCGACCAGTTCGGTCAAACGGCCCCTCCACATACAAAGTGTGAATTTACACCCTAACGAGGCGACAGACACTGATCTGATCATTCCTCCCAACCAGCGGTTGCCATGGATACCCTCCAACCCAGGATTTCCTGCCATCGTAGCAATTTTTACTCTGCGCCGCTCGGCCTGTGCAGCTTCGTGGTGACTCACAGCAAACAGGGCCTCGTTCTGGCCTTATTTGGCCAAGAACTCTGTGACGGGGTTCGCCTGCAGGGGGATGGTGGTTGGGAGGGGTCGGAGGGGGGCATGGCGGCTTCCTCTCACAGCTACAGCATGGGAGCAGTTTGACTGAATCAACCCAGAAACTGTTGGATCCGTTCTTCACGTCCACTTGACCAAACTGAGTTCCTGAATTAACAAAACTACTTTTTTACACAAGCGACGAGCTTTGTAACAACAACTAGGAGCTTCCGCCTGCACCTCTGCAGTCCTGTTTTTAATCAGGTCTATTGTTTCATCCTTGTTTTAGTGTCGATTCAAAACACACTGAGCTGCGTGTGCTCATGAGTGGGAGAGTCGTCCTGCGTTCCCGTGTTTCCAGCAGCTGGACGTTTGCTGGCATGAGTTCAAACATGTGAGCATGGAAAAACACTGGTCAGATGTGTGTTAGAATGTGTGTGTGTGTGTGTGTGTGTGTGTTTCCTCACCAACATCCTTGATAACATGGATGTTGGTGAGGATTAATGATAACATTCATTAATCAAGAGAAGAAGAAGAAAAAAAACCTGCAGAACGCGCCCCCCCTGACCCGCCCGCCATGCTTCCGTGTCCTGTTTGGTTTCAGCCTCTGTGAATCTGTTTAACCCTTTAACACCGACCTATCGCCTCCCACATTTTACGTTCAGACTGGCGTAAGTTGGAGTACCGTACCAGAAAACATCCAACGATTCCTGAAAGCTGAGAGGTGTCAGTCGGTTCCTCTACCTGGTGTGAAGAAGGAGCTAGAAGGAGGAAACATCCATCGACAAGTTGCTACCTGTCAGGTCGAGGAACCAAGTGCAACATGTCAGCTTTCAGGAACCACTGGACGTTTTCTGACAACGCAAATAGCCACGTCGTCATTACGGTACTCTAAAGTATGCTAGCATGAACATGGCGGCAGCAGGAGCGCCATGGGTGTTAAAGAGTTAACTCGTGTTCTCTGTCGTGACAACGCGAATAAACAAAGTGGTAGAACGTTCATTCCTCTGAAAGCTGTTGTTTCCTGTTTCCCTGAAGCGGCTCGGTTCGTCCACTCCCTGCAGACGTGCTTCTATAAACACCCCCCCACACACACACACACACACACACACACACATAGACCTGTCACTTGTTTCCTGACAAACACTTGTTTCCCCGTGTGTCAGTCCTGAAGGGTTCCTCCCGTCTTTGGTCATTGTTTCTCTGAGCAGGCAGAAGCAGATCATGACGCCCTCGGAGGCTTTGTGGTCCGAGGCCACAAACCTCACTGGTTGTCTTGTGGAACATCTGTGGCCTGTTCCAGAAAGCAGGTTCAGGGAGCTTGTTTTAGCGTGTGTAAGTGTGTGTGTGTTAGCATGTCTGTGCATTAACATGTCTCTGTTCATTAGCATGATGTGTTAATGTATGTGTGTGTGTGTGTGTGTGTTAGCATGCTAACACAAAAACATGCTAGCATGCTAATACAGGGTGTGATAAATATAGGAAGTCAATCAAATGTCCTTTTTAGGAAGGTTTGCTTAATCCAGAAAGTTTGAAAACTTTCTAGAATTTTCCTCATTCCAGTGTTTGTGACAAACTGAACCCAAACCCAAAGATGAAACTTTTAAGATGTTTAATTTCAGTCAGTTTCCGTTTTTTACCCTAAACCTGCTTTCTGGGATGAGCTCCTGGCCCCTTTTATTCAACATCACTCTGCTTCAGTTCCATCCAGAAAGTACTATGAAGGATTCTTCAGACAGGTTTTCAGCTGGTGCTTCTGCGTTGACAAAGGTCAAAGGTCAGACCTCCTCCCCTGTGACTCAAGAGGGTCAAGGACGTTCAAGCTGCTCGTTGTGACTCAGGGTGCTGTGGCGTTTGCTTCAAGTCCTGTTGGCTGTCCCCCTTTGCCTCCAAGTCAAGTTTCATGAAACGTTTCAGCCGATCCCAGGCGTTTCACAGTGAAGCAGTATGACATGAATTGCAGTGCTGTTCCTAATATAACGACCATACTCACCTTCTCTTGGGCCGAGGAGCAGCTGCAGAGCACAAGCAGGAGTCTGATCGGGTTCTTCAGGAGATCCATGTTAGCTGCCTGCCTGTGAAAACTGTTGTGTTAGCATGTCTGTTAGCATGTCTATGTTATTTTTTTTAAACTCTCTATAAAATACTACAACTACTGATTCTGCAAAAAAAAAATACAGTAATTAAATATCCTGTCTGTTTTCTCACATCTACATTCCATTGCTATGAACAGTCACTGGAGGGAGAAAAAAAACACTGCATTATTATCACGACGGATGAGGAGGAAGAACGAAATGTCAAAAATACGTTTCTGATCACCTGTTTTGTTTTTCAATGCATCCGTGATCCAGTGAGTTCTCAGCTCCGTACTCTACTTAGACTTTTTTATTGAATGAATCAGTTTACTCATCAGGTGATGTCAGTGACTTCAACAGCACAGACCAGTGATAACATGAGAATCCGCTTTTTATTTTTTCTTTGGAGAGAAAAATTCATCCATTCAAAGCTTTAAGCCAGAATTGTGTCACACGGCACAATGTGAACAGGAGTCAAATATCTAGAGCACACTAGATGTGATAGCAATCAGTGAACATTCTGTTTCCCTTTGACTTCATGGGTCTGTATCACAAAGCCGGATTTTGTTTAAGCGAGATGCGTTCAGGGTTAACCCTGGGTTTTCTGTACCACGAAGGAGGTCTGTCTCTGAACGACTAACATGCTCCAGAGCAGGGTAACTGTCAGGGTTGAATCAGATCCTGGGGCCAATCAGATGTCCAGAAAAAACAATGACCTGACCATTATCCAAACGACCTCGTCGAGCTGCAAGCGCAAGTGGTGAGGAGAACGTGACGTGAAAATCTTCCGGGACCGTTCTAACCCGTTAACTTTCACTGATGATCACATGATTTCACGGGATTCACAGATGTTGTCGGTTAATTGAGGCATTAATGAGCAACTTACACGTTTACACAGTCTGAGATGCGTGGGGAGCTGCTTTGTCGTCTTCTGGCAGCTTCCACGGTGTTTGTCTTTTCTACAATCACTGACTTCTCCTCCTCCCTTTCGTGCGCTTGTGATTGGTCTGCTGCCTCTCGTATGTTCCCGCGCGTTCACGGGTCTTGACGTGACAAACCTGGGTTGAGTTACCGAGCTGATGACCAGCATCATGGTCCATGATTACCCTGATCGCCATGGTCTCGGTAAGTCAACCCTGGATTAATGACGTAACCCCGGACTTGTTGATGGAGCTTTGTGATACAGGCCCCAGGTCATCTCGTCGAGGTGTTGGACACTTCAGAGTGAATTCACCATCTACGTCAACTGCAACTCAGACTTTCATTTCTCAATCTGACTGTGACAAATACAAACAAAAGCAAACAAAAAAAGAGGACGCTGGCCCGGAACTGTCTTTTAAAGACTTAACCTTCATATACTTCATATATAGTATTTTTAACTTTCACTCCACTGACCTTATTATCGTGCAGCCATGTTGGCATCCGCTGGTGTGAATGTTCAAGAGTTGTAAACACAGACTCTGACAGCAGCTGACGATGACGACGCTTGAACGACATCACAACTCAAACCCCCGATCATCATCATCAGCTGTGGTCACATGGGCTGAGTGATGAGCTCAGAAGGTTGGCAGCTCATTAACCAGCACGTGGGTGGACGCAACCCCAAGGAAGGAACTTAACCTCCTGAACATTCACAACACGCATTCGCCACATCTTAATGTAGCAGTCCACTCCATGGTGTTAGCACGTGTGTTAGCATATCTGTGTGTGTTAACATATCCGTGTTTTTGGATGTCGATGTGTTAGCATGTGTGTGTTAACATATCTGTCTGTTTTTGCATATCTGTGTGTTAGCATGTGTGTGTGTAATCATATGTGTGTGCGAGCAGGTGTGTGTGTTGTCATATCTTTGTGTTAGCATGTGTATGTTTAATCACGTGTGTGTTAGCATGTGTGTGTGTTGTCATAGCTGTGTGTTAGCATGTGTATGTGTAATCATATGTGTGTGCGAGCAGGTGTGTGTGTTGTCATATCTTTGTGTTAGCATGTGTATGTTTAATCACGTGTGTGTTAGCATGTGTGTGTGTTGTCATAGCTGTGTGTTAG
>CAAKHB010000617.1:14936-43547 GCA_901007665.1 Aeoliscus strigatus
GTGTTAACATATCTGTCTGTTTTTGCATATCTGTGTGTTAGCATGTGTGTGTGTAATCATATGTGTGTGCGAGCAGGTGTGTGTGTTGTCATATCTTTGTGTTAGCATGTGTATGTTTAATCACGTGTGTGTTAGCATGTGTGTGTGTTGTCATAGCTGTGTGTTAGCATGTGTATGTTTAATCACGTGTGTGTTAGCATGTGTGTGTGTTGTCATAGCTGTGTGTTAGCATGTGTATGTGTCAACATACTTGAATGTCTTTCAGTGTTAGCACTTATTTGTCTCTTAGCATTAGCAAGCGTGTTAGTGTGTGTTAAATTCAGGAACTCAAGCAATCAAATTCCCTTTAAGTGATAATGTGCCTTTCTTCATTCGCAAAATAACTTATGTGCCAATAACGTGGTGACCTGATCACTGGCATTTCATCAGGAGAGCATACGGACGGATGGCCTTCTCCACAATCTCCTGCTCCTGTTGAGGTGAGGTTCCTTGGGGGACCGGAACCAGCCAGTATCGATCGTTGTTACATTTCTGCCTGTACTGCGGGTTGACTCGATTCTGCATGACCACACTGTATTTCTTGCCATTCACTTGGGAGGTGAAGGTCTTGGTGTAGGCTTTGGCCACAGCAATGTAGGGGGTCGAGTAAACCCCGCGGCCAAATTTGTCACGTGATCCCGCCTGTGGAGAGAAAAATGTCCCGTTCATTTCTGACAAACCAAATCCGGAACACTGAACGTTATGCTGATAGTGCAGGTTTAGTCAGGGCCTCTTCAGTTGTGACTGTGAGAAGCTCCAGGTATTTGACCTCTGCTGGGTCGTTGCTGACACCTTGTACGGCCTGTGGCCTGGTTACGCACCCCATGGGTGTCATCAGAGGGGGCATGATGCTACGTTCCACAATGGACGTAAACAAGTCAGAAAACCGAGTTCCACTTTCATCACAACGTAGTAGGCTGGCAAAAACCTGTTCTTGTGTTTGCTGCACAAACAACAAAACAGTTGTGTGTGTAGGAGTCATTGAAATGGACACAAAAGACGTAAATACTACAAAAAGCATGAGAACACAGTATATATACGACGTTGGGAGCTAAAAAACTCAGCATGAAATAAACAAAAGATGACCTGATAATAAGACACGATGATGCCATGAGCACCCTTCTCAGATGTTCCATGGTAGGACACAGGCCACTCCCCAGGCATGGACGCAGTGCTGGTCCAATGGCCTCGTTCTCCAAGCCAAGTGTTTCCATCCTGATACTTATCCAGCACCTGTGGCGGTAACACATCCTGTGTTAGAGCTCCCATACAGGACTGGTTCCTGGGATTTATGTTGAAAACAGGAAAATATATGAAATGATGCACCTAGTGAAAATCAGAGAAAAAGAGCATTTTGACTTGATCCATACAGGAAACCCGTTTGTTAGAACTTCCAGTCACCGCCATTGTTTTACACCAGTCTGACGACGACACAATAACAGGTTTTTTTAATCATGCTACCGTTCGTTTTTAACAAATGTCCAAGTGTTTTTAACACATTAAAGTGCTTCGTGTGAAAATGGTATGCCAGCTTTTTTTTGTTAATGGATGATGAAATTAGCCCCGTATCTTAGACATTCTTCACCAAAAAGAAGAAAGATCGTACAAGGAATACATATTAATTGAATTAGTAAAACAAATTCCTGAAATTGTCATATCATTCTAGAGAAAAACGAAATAACAAAAACGTATTTAATTAGTAAAACTACAAATAACATTCTTTGTATAAATTGTTTCAACAGGAAGTAGCCACGATTCGCACATGCGTAAAACAAATGATTACAAATCAGATTTCATGTAGCCCCCCCAGTGTCAGGCCCTGAAAACCACAATGTTTACACATGGTCCCTTTCCAGTGAATTCCAGAAGGATGACATTAGATCAACCTTGATGGATGCTGAGATAAGACCGGTGCAGACTCAAAGGGTTCAATGTTCTGGATTGAAGTGCATAACGGTTTGTGTCTGATTTGTTTCCTGATGAAACACAGGAAACGGTGGCTAGTTTGTCAGTAAATTGTCTTTACCTTCAGAGCGTAACGCTTCCAGCCGCAAGGTCTCTCATAAACCTCTCCCCCTCGGTAAAAAACCTTCCTGTCAATCACACCAGTGAAGTCGTGGTCGTATTCTGGAGCTAAGAATTCCTCCTCGTCAATGATGAGTCCTGCGCCATTTCTGTAACTGTTGCGGGGGGAAAAACAAATTAAACTCACATTGTGAACATTTCTTGTCAGAACACTCACAAACACCTCTGCATGCATGGTGTGTGTGTGTGTGTGCGTGTGTGTGTGTGTGTGCCTGCAAGTGTTTGCATCTGTGATGTGTTAGCATTACTGTGTGTTAGCATGCAAGTTTGTATGTGTGAGTCAGCATATCTGGGTGCGCTAACATGTGTTAGCTTGTCAGCGTGGGTTAGCATGTCCGTGTGATAAAATGATTTTGTGCCTGTGAGAGTCAGCACGTGAATAAACATTTCCGTGTGTGTGTGTGTCAGCACGTGAGTTAGCATGTCTGTGTATTTGTTAGCATGTCTCTGTGTTAGCATGTCTGTGTATTTGTTAGCATGTCTCTGTGTTAGCATGTCTGTGTGCAATTTGCATGTTTTAATGCTAAAAGCTCAACTCAAACTCACATCTTCACAATTTCCTGCCAAGAACCGAAAAAAATACACAAGTTGATGATGGAAAACAATAAATACACACAGACTCACTCTGACAGCAACAATCACCACATGAAACAGAAATAATTGCATCATCGGTGGTGGGATTGCATCATCCATCTCCTCACCAATTATCTTTTTAGTTTTAACAGCAGACTGACCAGTGTGATCATCACCTTTTTTTTAAATTCTGAACGTTGTTACACGTCAAGTTCATGAGGGAAGTTGAGCAAGTGTTTTAGCACTCACATGCCCATCATCACTCAGAGCTGTAATGTATCTCTCACGATACAAGAACCTTTTAAAAGATGTCAGTGCCTTTTAAAGAAACGGATTAATGTCCATATCAACATTTGTTGCTGTTTTCCTTTAGCTTTTCTTGCCTTGTATGCAAATTTGTTTTAAATTCAATTCAAATATTATACAATTTTGACTTATTTACTCATCATTTGTATCATATTTGTCAGTTTATTTGCAGGCTGCCATTAAAATACCCCATCAGATTCATTTGGGGCCTGGTCCTGACCCGGTAACAATCAGGCATGGATAATCCTGGTGTCTACTTTCATCAGACCCTTGAAATGTTGCACATGTTTCTGAGCGTGTGTTATCTAGTGTCTTTATGTGGTTGTAGGATAAATGGAGTGATTGTCACTGGACGCAGGACACACTCAGGCCCTCCCAGGCCCACACTTCCATTCATCCCAGACTTTTTCAGGACACAAAAGTCAAGACAACCAGTCCTTGTGTGCGTTTACTCCTGATCGCTTTTCCTGTCAGATTCAGTGATATTTCCCCCTCTCTGTTTCTTTCCACTATATCTATTCAGGCCCGCTCACACACACATGGACAGAGTGAAAGTGTTTGTGGGTCTCAGACCGATTAGTGTGTGTTAGTCTCTTGCTGTGACACCAGGACTGATCGATTGGTATTAAATCTGTGGCGCTCAGTCGACTCCCACACAAACAGTAAGATGAAGTAACACAAGATTAGAAACACACGTGCTCACGGTGCAGGAAAAAAAGCACATGACAAAAGAGTGAGTAACACGTGGGGGAAGAGAAGAAGAAAAAGAGAAAAACTCCAGAAAAGTTCAAGGTCATGTTCAGAACAGCAGCGTGTTCGGACACATCTCCCAACGTACCGTCCCATGGCGGCATACATGAAGTGGCTGACGGGCATCCGGGCTCCTGACAGCACGCCGCTCCTGGCAGCACGGCCTTGATAGGAAGTAACGTACGTGTTGCAAAGCACAGAAATGGCTTCGCACAGAACCTCTCGCTCATCTTCCTTGTTCATCTTGAACAGCTGAAGTTAGTTCAAAGACAAAAGAAGCAGGAACAGACACGTCCAGCAAGCGACCGACTCTCTCGCGTTTGCGTCCCACAGGGAGGGATTAATATGTGACTGAGTGATAACTCCCACCCCCAAAAGATCAGGTTTCACATGTGACTAGGAAGGGGCTTGTGGGCCATGTGAGTGTAGGGGCAGACAAACTAATGCAACGATGACCTAATGTGTCAGCCATCCCACGTAAACGGAAGAATTCAACGTTTTAATTCACTTAGGATGTTTAACCCTTCAAATGACACGTATTGAAATTAGTGCCAAATTATCAGTCAAAGACAATACATGTGAACACAAAATGCAGTTTGCAGTTGTGTGGAAAAAGTGCCCCCCCCCCCGTTAAAACTGTGGTTTATCCCACCTGAGTTCAGTGTCTCCAGTCTGATTACTGTCACACCTGTTGTCAGTCAAGGAATCTCTTCAACAGGACCTGTGTGACAGAGTGAAGTAGACCAGTCAACATCATGCCAAGATCCAAAGGACCATGGGAGAAGTAAATACATCTTTCAGTCTGGAAAATGTTCTGAAACCATGTCGAAAGCGTGGGACTCCAGCGAACCACAGTGACAGCCGTTATCCACAAATGGCCGGCTGAAACAAAATTACCCCAAGAAAGCAGCGAGGGTTCATCCAAGAGGTCACCAAAGCCCCCACAACGTCCAGAGACCTGCAGGCCTCACTTGAGTGTTAAGGTCAGTGTTTGTGACACCCCCATAAGAAAGAGACTGGACAAAAATGTCCAAGACCAACACCACTGCTGAGCAAAAAGAAAAAAGAACATTAAGATTTGTCTCATTTTTCACTAAACATTGTCATTTCAGAAAAACAGCAACAGTAAAATATGGTGGTGGGGGCTGTCATAAATTCTGCTGTCGACCAAAACATCCTGAAGGAGAACGTCCGTCCGTCCGTCTGTTTTTGACCCCAACTCTGAAAAAAGACTCTGGAGACTTTGGACTGGCCCAGTCAAAGTCCTGACCTGAATCCTATCGACATGCTGTGGCATGAACCAGAGTTCCTCCAGCGCTGTGTAAGACTCATTGCAAGGTGATTGCTGCTACACTGGGGGGCCAACCAGCTCTTGGGTTTAGTGGCTTCACTTTTTCACACAGGGCCATGTAGGGTTCCATTTTGTTTTCCCTCAATAAAAAACTTCATTTAAAAATGCATTTTGTGTTGTCTTTGACTAAAATTGAAGTGTGACCTGCAAAAAATACACCGGGGGGGTGGGCGCAATCACACCTCTATACACAACAGTTGCAGTAATGACACAAACAATGAATACACTAAATACTGATTTTATTTAATCTTCTGTTTTTTGATCATTTGATGGCACAGACAGAAATTAACCTGCATTTTACACAAGTCACTTGTTTATGTAGAAACTGTAGTTTTTCAGTTTTGGACAAAATACAATGTAAATACATCCATGGCACAAACTTTGAAATGATACAAATTCCACTCTCACAAAACAGGAAGTCTCACATCAGCTAATTCGTCTTTTAAAGGGGACGAGACCCTCATGTACAGTGAACAAGGTGCTGAGGGTTTACACCATGTTGAAGGCCACTACTGTGAAGGTTCAAAGGTTGTAAACAGACATGTCATGTGACATCACAACCCAAATATTTCATTCAACCGGAGGGAAACTCTATAATCACTCACACGCTGGCAGTGAAGATTCAGCTGCTGGAATTCAACAACCCAGTCTGGCTCAAAAGTAAAGAAGGGAGTAATTCAGGTACGGCCTGATTCCTAGGAGTGGCATTTCATCAGGAGAGCATACGGACGGATGGCCTTCTCCACAATCTCCTGCTCCTGTTGAGATGAGGTTCCTTCAGGAACGGGAACCAGCCAGTATCGATCGTTGTTACACTTGCGCCTGTACTGCGGGTTGACTCGATTCTGCATGACCACACTGTATTTCTTGCCATTCACTTGGGAGGTGAAGGTCTTGGTGTAGGCTTTGGCCTCAGCAATGTAGGGGGTCGAGTAAACCCCGCGGCCAAACTTCTGACGTGGTCCCACCTGTGAAGAGAAACACGTTCATTCATCACAAATTAATGTGGAACTCTGCGTTTTTATTCTGTGTCAGAGGAGATTTAAGTTACATGACATTGTGGTCTGTTACCATTTGTCCTTTGTCAGCAACTTGACACAATATGACAATAATTCAATATGACGTGGATGTCTGAGTGGACTGAGGAATCATTTATCCATGTACGAACGGTGCTAGCTATGGATGCTGGCGTCCGTTAGCTTTAGCTCATTGTTAGCATGTCCATCTCCTGAGCTGCAGACATCAGTTTGTGTCCCACCCACATTAAACACACATATATGACACCCCGGGAATGACAAGAGAACACAATGTGAAGTGTAAAGTCATTAAGGTGTGACACAATCAAACTGAAGGGGTCTGAGTTCCCCATGAAGGTGGTTCAATATGACGGTGAACATGAATATGAGGTAAACACTACCAAATACTCGCAACTCTAAGAAAAACAAAACCAAGCTGCAAAAGCTGTAGGAAGGACGTTTCAGGAAATTAACACTAATGGTTTGGTTAAACGTGCAAATAATCCCGAAAGAGTCGAAAACAAATCATCCAATCACACACAATTAATTGTGATCTAATAGGAGAAAATGCGTTCTGATCTGTGAATCTCAAAGCATGATTAACAATTTTTGGGAGGACTTTAGGTGTCCATAGTTCATTTCAGTTCAATTTCAGTCGATATTTTTACCTGATAATTCTGCACAATGATGCCGTGAGCACCTTCCCTTGACGTTCCATGGTAGGACACGGGCCACTCCCCAGGTCTGGAGGCAGTGCTGGTCCAGTGTCCTCGGTTCCCCAGCCAAGCATTTCCATCCGGGTATTTATCCAGCACCTGTGGTGGAAGCACAGTTTTTGAGTCAGTCAGTCAAGTGAAGATTTGTTTCTGTTTGTAAAATGTTCCAGTTTGAACGTTGGACTTCAGTCAATTCAATACACAGTTGTTCACAGAATATATTATCCTAAGGTCAAATACCGAAGATATACCCAGACACCAGCTGGGATCGGCTCCAACGACCACAACGACTCTGGCTCTGGGGACATGGAACGTCACCTGGCTGGGGAGGAAAGAGCCTGAACTCGTGCGGGAGGTTGAGCGGTACCAGCTAGAGATAGTCTGGCTCACCTCCACGCACAGCTTGGGCTCTGGAACCCAACTCCTTGAAGTTGCCTGCGGTGAGCGGTGACGGGCTGGTATGGGCTTACTTATAGTTCCCCAGCTTAGGCACCATGTGTTGGAGTTTTCCCCGTTGAGCGAGAGGGTCGTTTCCCTTCACCTTCCCACACGTGCAATGAGGGTCTGCTGGGAACATTTGGCGGAACCCGCTGTCAGGGAGGTCTTCAACTGTCGCAACTCCGGAACCCGGTGGTGGACCGGAAGTAAGGAATGCCTATCAAGCCTGGTTGACTCGTGGGACTCCTGACGCAGCTGACGGGTACCGGCAGGGCCTCAGAAGTGGGAAGCAGCGCTCTGCCAACACTGTGTACAGTGGAGGTGGGGACGTGGGAGCTGCTGACTGCGACCAGGGAAATCGTCGGGCGGTGGAAAGAGTACTTTGAGGATTTCCTCAATCCCACTGCCATGCCGTCCGTAGAGGAAGGAGTGTCAGACTGGCTCATCCATTGCTCAGGCTGAGGTCACCGAGGCAGTTCGGAAGCTCCTTGGTGGCAAAGCACCGGGGGGGAGGGGAGATCCGGCCTGAGTACCTCACTGCATGTTGGGCTGTCGTGGCGGACACGTCTCCAGAGCATCACATTGCAGATGGGAACAGTGCCTCTGGACTGGCAGACTGGGGTGGTGGTCCCTCTTTTCAAAAAAGGTGGCCTGCCCCCTCCGGGTTGGAGGAGAGTCCTTGCCTCAAGTGGAGGAGTTTAAGTATCTTGGGGTCGTGTTCACGAGTGAGGGAAGAATGGGGCGTGAGATTGACAGACGGTTCGGCCACAGTAATGCGGTCTCTGTACCGGTCCGTCGTGATGAAGAAGGAGCTGAGCTCTTTATGTACCGTTCAATCTACGTTCCTACCCTCACCTGTGGTCATGAACTCTGGATCATGACCAAAACAATAAGATCTCGGATACAAGCAGCCGAAATGAGTTTCCTCCGAAGTGTGGCGGGGCGCTCCCTTAGACGTTCGGGTGAGGAGCTCTTTCACCCGGGAGGAGCTCGGAGTAGAGCCGCTGCTCCTCCACATCGAGGGGAGCCAGCTGAGGTGTCTATTGTCTTGTGGAAAAACTGGAAGTGGAAAAACTAAAAAACTAATAAAAAGTGTTCCTGGTTTGTTTCTGAGCTGTTTGGCTAAACAGCTCACACAGTGAACACACAGGAAACAAATGTACCTTCAGTCAAATGTCTTTACCTTCAGAGCGTAACGCTTCCAGCCACAGGGTCTCTCGTAAACCTCCCCACCTCGGTAATAGGTCTCGGAGTCCTTGATATCAGTGAAGTCAAAGTCGTAGGATGGATCTAAGAATTCACTCTCGTCAATGACGAGTCCAGCTCCACTTCCATAACTGGAAGAAACAAATCCAACTCACATCAGAAACAGAAACCTCACAATGTGCATGAAATATATCCTTGTGTGTGGAATTACTGGGAATTGCATGCTGTGACTCCTGCAGGTACGACCGTACCGACACACACTCACACACAACTGAAAAATCTACAGTGTCATGTGATCAACAATGTTAAAAACTGACGGAAGAATAGCGCAAAGTTTGGTGAACAAATCGAGGCACTGTAAGCTGTACATGTTGAAATACCACATTTTTAAATTGTGGCTTGTGGCCTCGTTTTCCATTCTACCTCATAAACTATGTATTCACGCGTCAAGGAGCTCCTTGTCCCTCATAAAAGGAAATGGGTGTGTCAACGGTGTGTTTTAGCACTAAAATCGATTAGGTCGAGCCAGCGCCAGTGAAGCATCTGGAAGCTAGCAACAGGTGCAAGTCCAACTCCAAGATGGCGGCGCACAGTATCACATTTATCATTTATTCATGGTTTTTACTGTTTGTTTTTTTACTGTTGGCAGTGGGAATGTTTATTTATTCACTGAGAACCTTTTTTTCCGATCGACTATGTTGTAATGAAAGTAGAACAAACTCTTTCACCTGGAAATTACATAACTGTGAGTCACGCACCAACTCTCCTGCATGACAGTCATAAACTGTCCTCGATTCGTCGGTGCAGACCGGTCTGTCTGTCTGTCTGTCTGTCTATCTATCTGTTCATTTAGCCTGTTAACGTGTGTGTTTGTGTTCATGTTTCCGTCTCTGGCCTTCTGCACTCACACAGATATGACAGACATGATGCAACAGTTCTGCAAAAACAAAGTTTCGTTTTGACTCTTCTTGGACGCCATTTTGACTCTTAACCGGAAATTCAGCTGCATAACGTGCCAGCAACAACTGGTTCAATCAGGATTTGAAACAAGTGAAACAGAAAATTCATGCATTTGTGCCATGTAGTATATAGTATGTATATACCACATTCTGGAAAACGTTACCCATGTAACGTACATGTAGCAAATCTTATAAAAGTAAACGTCTTAATATCAGCTAAAGACCCTCAGAGTTGGAATTTTGAATTCCAGTATTTCAATAAGTGCCCTATGAAGAGTTAACAAACTTCGAACATGTATTTACTGTTTAACCATTTTCAGCACAGTGCATTTACTGTAGTTAAATATACTCCGATTTCTTAACAATTCATTTTGAATAACAACAACAAGAATAAGAATGATATATATTTACAAAAATATACCTTTATCCGATCATGTTTCAAACTGTCCTCAGAAAGACGGTTCAACAGAGGTGTGATACGTACTGGCCCATGGTTGCAGATATGAAGTTCGGCACCGCCATTCGTAACATCGACCCTGCAACATGCCCTTTGGAAGAAGACACACGTGAATTGCACAGCTGAGAAAGGGCCTCCAGCACAACTTGTCTCTCCTCGTCTGCAGACATTTTGCTTCTCTTCAGTCCGTTGAAACACCGTCAGAGCACTTTGGATGAGAAGTCTGAGGCTCAGCTTAGGCTGGACTTCACATACACTAACACATGTCACGCCCCTCCAGGGTCAGGTTACACAGCTGGATATATCATGGTCTGCTCGACGTAGCACACGGAATACTTTCACTTTCACTCAGAGGGGAAAGGCGCCTTACTTAGGAGAAATCACGTGACTGTGCTGTGCTGCGTTTACACTTGGAGAAAGTTCTACTAAGTGTGAAGCCTGTGCATCTGGGTTCCTTCTACATCAGCCTGACTGACTGCAAGTAAATCCAAATCCAATTTTAAATTTTAAAGTAAATGCGATTTCCCGTGTTAAATTTCCAGATTTTTCCTGTCCACCATTTTGATCCGATCCTGATAGTGTAACCGACCCCCAGTGGATGTAGGAAATTTCAGAAGAATCAGCAAAGAATTGAGTGAGATATGACTTTTTCAAAATCTCGTCAATGATGACAGGGGTTTTCTAGATTTTTAGGAATTTTTTGTACGGAAACCAATATACAGATTTTCACAAAAAAGGAATCACCTGGAGTCTGTCAGAATATGGACACACACAGAGGAGACAGTTTGCAATAAAACAACTAAAAAAATGAAATGAATGAAAATGAAATGCAATGAAAAAGAAACTGCCAAGTGTTCAAACCTGTGACAATAGCGCCCCCTTCTGGCACACGTCTGTTATCTAGTTATCGCCACACCTTGATATTCATATGGCTATCATTCATTCATTTTCTGCCGCTTAATCCGGTTACGGGTCACGGACCCGTGTGCTGGAGCCTATCCCATATTATATATTTATATATTATATATATTATATATTTCATACACTTTGATATAAAATATATATTTTATAACAAACAGTATTTATAGTACAAAACATAACTAACAAACTTAATATTCTATATGAAGTTTTATATCATAAACAACATATATGTATTTATATTATATATACAATATATACACACATCTTTTGTAGTTTGGTGCACTGGTGAAAGTACAATCGAAGTAATACACAGATTCTTTTCCTTGTAAACGATTCTGTACATTCCCTTTTATAATTGTTTGTGTCTGTATGGAGACAACTAAGAATTTCATTCATCTGACAAATAAACCTTGTGAATCTTCAAAGCTCAGCTTCAGCTGCCCACAGACACGAGAGCATCGGCTCAATCATCAACGGCATTTATTCAGACATCAATAAGAGACCAAGACAAATCAAAGTACAATCAGGTGCAGAAGAGTAAAACCATCGATATTTTCACCGTTTAAAACGATTCTCTGCTTTCAGTGACCGTCGTCAGAAGGACAGGTTGATGAGAGGAGCGTTCGTCTTCTCGTCTGGACTCCACCTGATGAGTGGGGAGCTCAGGTCGATGAGCTGCTGGGAGACAAACTGTCAGAGCACACAAGAAACAAAACACACACAGACACACACAGTCCCTTTGAGGTCACTGATATCCGTCAGACTACACGACCATCAACGGACGACACTAGAACGTGTGGCCGACGGTGTTACCCAGCGTGGCCGCTGACGCTAACGTGTGCGGGCGACCGTCACCTGAGCCGTGGTTCCGTTCTTGCCGCTGGTCCGGATCAGGTCGGGGGTGTTGGTCAGGTCGATGAGGGGTTTCTCCTGCGGCTGCAGCGTCGGCGCTGGAAGGTCTAAGAGGAGAACCTGGGGAGAACATGAACAGATGAGGTTCGCATGAACACATGAAGCAGGGGCGTGTGTGACCTCTGACCTCCTGTATCTTGCTGTTGCTCTCCTCCAGTTCAATCAGGTCTTTGCCGGGCTCCGATCGGTTCGGACTGGGTTCTCCAGTGTTGGTGCTCTGCGATTGGTCGGACGACGGTGGGACGTCCTCCTCCAGGATGAAGGGCTGGACGTCTGGAGCGTCGGCAGGCTCCTCCTCCTCCTCCTCCTCCTGTGCGCCTGAGGGGGAGGGGCTGCACAGAAACACAGTGAACTGATGAACATGCGCGGCGACAGTGTCGGAACCACTTTTCAATCCCCGTTAAAGTCCGGTCCGTACCAACGGTTCCAGCAGCAGTGTTAGAGGTCTGAAGGTTCTAGAAGTTCCAGAAGATTCTATCTGTTCACTCTGATGATGGTTCGGGGGGGGGGGGGCAGCATGTCTGTGTCTTTGCTAACAGACATGCTAACTGTTGGACACTGATGAATCCTTCAGAAGAAACTACGTCTTCACAGCGTTAGCTTGACATGCTATGCTACATGCTAAGCTAACAGAACCACAAACACCAGAAGATGTTCTGTTGCTCTCTGGTGGTTCATTGTGCTGTTCTGCTTTACAGCACATAGCAGGGCACCCATTGGAGGCTGGAGGAGGTCGCAGCTCGGAGCCTCCGTGTGAACTGGACTGTTGCTGGAACGTTCCACTGAGGTGGACGGACACAGCAGCACGTCGGATGTTGCCACCTCTAGGATCTTTGTGTGACGTCGTCACCGCCTCATCACATGAAATTGCCCGTGAACTGCCAGTCACCCCGACCCCGCCAAAATAAGTGACTCGACGTCAGTTTATTTTAGGACGGGTTGAGTCCCAAATCCATAAACCGAAATGTTCAAACGACAAACCCTCAGTTTAACACATTAAAATGAAATTAAGCAAATTAAACTGGCCAACTATGAAATATGAAAAATAAAATACTAAAACTTCACATTTATGTACAAAACAAACTGTACTCAGTCTGATTTGTGCGTTCCCTTCATGTATGCGTGGCAACAAACTGAGCAGGAAAAGGAATCGTGGACCACAGCGTCTCACCTGCGCGTGTCGTCTCTGCTGGCCGCTGGTGGCGGCGCGGCGGAGGGCGCTGAGGCGGCCGCCGGCTTTGAGAGTGGAGCGGCCCGAGTGGGCGTGGCCGCAGGGACGGTGGACGGACGGCGCTTCAGTGGCGTCGGGAGGGCAGAGGGACGACGCACCTTGATCGTAAGCGCCTGGCCGCCTCCAACAGAGGGCGTCAGAGGGCCGGCAGAGAGCTTCTGAGGGTCACTGCAGGAGAGGTCACATGGTCACCATGGCAACCGGGGGTTCTCAAACCATTTACACACCATTTACACACACACACAAAATTCAACGCCACTGAGCCTTAAACACTGACGGTACCGCTGCTGCTGTATATTCACCTAGCATACTTTTGGAGTACTGTCATCATCTGAAAATGTTCCTGAGAGATGAGACGTGTCAGTCGGTTCCTCCACCTGGTGTGAAGAAGGAGCTGGAAGGAGAGAACGTCCATCGCTTCCTGGAAGCTGACAACAGCCATGTTGCTGTAATGACTCGCCGGCTTCTGGCAACAGCGCGTATTGGATTACCGTAATGACAGTTACATGGCTGTTGTCAACTTGAACCATTTCTTCAGCCCAGGTAGAGGAACCAAGTGACCATGCGACGTCGTCTTGTGCTGTGGATCCTGTCGGGGTTAAAGGTCAATGAGGTCATTTTCTGCGACGCTACCTGTCCACGCTGCCCACGGACTGCAGCCGCTTCAACTCCTTCAACACGTCCGGAGACGAAACCCCTGGAACACAAAGACCAACATCTGTCACTGGTTCTCTCCTGAGCCCTGCTCTTACACCACGGCCTGGATGAATACTCTCTTCTGATTGGCTGGCAGCTGTGTGTGTCCACGTTGGTTGAACCCTTCCGAGTCTCGTTTTTTGGACCATGACATTTTATACCCAGACCCATATTCAATCTCTATATATCTATCAGTAGAGAGGTGATTATTTTTGGTTTTTAATTTGCTGTCGTCACATTTTCAGGTACATATCAAACATTTCTCACCACTGATGCTCCGGACGCCTCTCCCCGCCGCACTGGGTGTCGGTGGGACGAGAGCCAGAGGTTTGACTTTGGCCTTCCCCCCGCTCTGCAGCCGGGCGGTGGCCGTCCGCTCCGCCGGTCGTTTGGAGGGCTGAAGGGGCGTGGCCTCGGCGGCCTTCAGCGGCGTCGGCCGGGCTACTTTGACGCGGTCCGCTTCAGACGGTTTCCGGGCCGTGTGGGCGGACAGCGAGCGGCGGGCGGGGGCGGCAGAGGAGGAGGAGGACGGCGGGGGCTCGGAGGGAGTGTAGGCGATTTTGGAGCGGAGCAGTCTGCTCTGACCGACGGGTCTGCTGATGCTGCTGGGGGCGGGGCCAGCGGAGGCGCTCACACTCTGATTCAGAGATGAGTTGAGTTTTCCTGAGGAGACACAGGTGATGCCGTATGTCGGGGGTTTACTCTGGGAGCGTCGCCGTCAGTCTGTTAGAGTCATGTCAGTTTCCACAGAGATCACTCAGACACAGAAACTCCAGATGGATTTTCAAAGTAAAACACCACACGTGTCGGCCCAGATTAGCAGTTAGCTAAGCGCAGGTGGATGTTAGCAGTTAGCATACCTTTAGCAGGCGACTGAGACAGGCTGGAGTTAAAGCTCGACACCGATGAGGAGGATGAAGACGTGTTCTTCCTCTCTGCCCCCCTCCTGCTCTGAAGGGGTGGAGCTTGAAGACCAGGCGTGTTCCGCGCAACTCGCTGACAGAGAGAATAAAACACTCAAAGTGTCAGGACGGCTGCAAGTGAACACAGCGGTCTCATTCAGTGGGAGCGTGTTGGACGGACAAGAGCTCAATGAACCAATGGGAACGTGTCCAGGTGTGTTACCTTGGAGGGCGGAGCCAGCGCTCGCTTTCCAACCAGACTCGAGTTGAGTGATGAGTCGCTGACGTCGGAGGTCACACTCGTGGAATCCGAGAGCAGATCCTCAGAGGACTGAGCCCTGCTGGAGGGACGAGAGCTGGGACTTCTCCGACCTCCCGCCGCCTGGACGAGAACACAAACCGGTTGGTGGAACATGGAGTGACGTCAGAGGACGTCGCCGTGGGTTAGCAACCAGTTCCTAAACAGCTGGTGTTTGTCTCTGTGGTTCTGTTAGCTTAGCATGTAGCATAGCATTTCAAGCTAACGCTGTGAAGACACGGTTTCTTCTAAATGATTCATCAACGTCCAACAGTTAGCATGTAGCTGGATACCTCACCCAGACACAGACATGCCCCCCCCCCCCAGGGGACCCGTCACCAGCTGATTTGTCCGAACTTTAGTCTGAACCATCATCACAGTGAACAGGTAGAATCTGCTGCTGCTGGAACCGTTCAGTTGTTCTGTGATTCTTCGGTCTGGACCGGACTGAAAACGCCGTCACAGCAGTTTGGCGCAGCCGCCGCTGTGACGTCAGCACTAATGCGGAGGAGGACGAATCTAACGGGCCGAGCAGAGCTGGAACTGTGTTGTTGAAAGGCGCCATTAGAACAAACAGAAACAGAAAACAGAAGCCCACCTGGTTCGGTGGCTGCAGTGTGCTCCTCTCACGTGTGCGCCTGCTCGACGAGCAGGAAGCCGCCGCAGCGGCCGGTTTGCTCGGCAGCACCTCGGTCACGCCCAGGACCGCCCTCCCTCGGAGTGAGGGCCTGGCCCTAGTCCCGCTTGCGGGACTGGAGGTGCTGAGTTTTGCGGACAGGCGGGCAGACAAAGCTGCTGAGCCGGCGAGGCGAGCGGGGGAAGCTGCCGCCACGGGAAGACGAGCGGACGAGGTGGCCGCCGCCGTTGTGGAAACGCGCATCGATGACAAGACTCTCGCAGAGAGGCGGGTGGAGGACGCAGGCTGAGAGGGTGGGGCGGCGCTGGCGCTGCTTCCTCTCAGCAGGCGGCGCTGGATGGCGGGTGGCAGATCCCTCATGGGGCTGTCCTCCACGCAGAAGGTCTGCCGTTTGATAGGGCTGCACGCGCTGCGCGCCCGGCCCAGCAAGCCCAGCTTGTCCTCGGCCCCTTGGACAAACTGCTCCCCGTCGGTGGAGCTGTCGTTGCTGTTCACGCTGCTGGTGGTTGCGCGCTCCCCCTGAGGCTGGGTCGACTCGTGGCTCCGCAGTTGCTCAGCCAGTCTGTGGGCTTCCTGACGCACGGCGTCCAACTGATCCCCAGTCAGCGGGCTCCAGCTCCCGCCGCAACCGAGTGGACCCGTAAACACTTCATCCTCCTCTTCATCCCCTTGGGAGCTGCAAAGAGCAGTCATCCGTTATGTGTTTACCCCCAACGCCAGCATTCAGATCAGATTGATCACCGACACCCTACCTGGCAGGTGACAGAGACACGTCAAAGTCAAACTTCTCATCAGCGAGGAGGAATAGGTCTGAGGACACAAACGGCACCAGTCAAACAGACGCTACAGATTTTGATCATTGTATTAAGAATTATTATTTGATTATTTTATAAGCAATTTATGTCGTATTAATGAATTTTACATTGTAATTCTAATTATCTTGTACGCATGCAATATATGTATTAAAACCATCTAACTAGGAATAGTAAGTGTCTATCTGTTGACATGTATATTTGTGTTTTGAGTTGTGTATCCCACTGGGATCTGACGTTTTTGTGTATTTTATGAGTCATGTGTCACACTTATGTATATGTCGAGTCTTTTTTTTTTTTTACTACAGATGGCAATTAGCTTTCTGATAAATCTGGAACACACATCGACCCGTGACCCTGACATGAACTAATGTATGTACACATTGTCCACAAACCTAATAAATAAAAAACAAAATAAAACGCGTTCTGTGGGTGTCGTCAGTCCGAACGCTGACAGGCTCGGTTCTGTTACCGCTGTTAGCTCGACAGTCCATCCCGGTGTTGTCTCTCCTCTGTAGGAAACAGGTTGATCCCGGTCACGCCTGTGGCGACAGATTCAACGGTGACATTAATCAGGAACAGTAGAAAAGTTTTCACTCTTTGCTATTAGCCTGATAGCATGTTAAGCTAGCATCTCTGGCTACGTCACACGGCGACGAACCGAGTTTTTAAAGACGGGATTCTTTTCAACATGCTGCCAGTTTCTGTCGGTGAAACACACACTGAAAAATGTGAGACGTGGTTCGATTGAAATGAAAAACACAAACCTTTGTTAGCACCAAAAACTCACAATTACTCTTGCTGCTTCACATTCAAACTGCTTCAGAAAAACACACTGACGATTCAAATCTGCTGCTCTGTGGGTCACGTGACTCATAGACATTCTGCCATTGGCTAGAAATGAGTGACGACTGGTGTGAGTGGAATTGTGGGAGTTGTAGTGCTCTGAGTTCCATCACGTCAGCTTTAAAAACGTTCTCGCTCTTAAACAGTGTCGTTGAACGTATTCATAGACGTTAGACTGTTAAAAGTCTGAAAAAGAAATGTCTATGTGGGCACTAATTACTGTCAGTAAATATTAAAGTGCTATACGTCCTCTCTATTCATAATAATAATAACAACAACAACAAATGTCTACTTACATAACTTACGTCCCCGCTGGTACAAGATGTTTTTGAGCATCCACATTGACCCAATTCCTGTGTGTGGTGGTTGGGGGTGTTTACGTGTCAGTGTATCTTCATGGTTCAGATAATAATTTTTTCACGATCATCATCATACAATTATACAATTACATTCTGCAGATTCTCCAGCTGAGCGTGCTGTTGTCTCCACGGTACCAATACATCAGTATTATAATTTTAGTTCATGCTATTGTTTGTGTTATTATGATATGATATGCAATTCAGGGCCACCATAATGATCCTATGAAAACTACTTGCAGAACATTTGTCACAGTCACATGTTTTCATCTTTAATAATGATTCTAAGAAACAATACCTCACCTATAAATTATGATATACTGTCACAATGCATATGTTTTAATGACAAGTTATTTCAAATATAAGACATTCCTTTAAGTCCTACATTGGATAAACACGGTACAATTGTTTGAAATGAAATAAATAAATCAAATATTACATTTATTTCTTGATTTCATATTTGTATTTTTATTATTCACTGTGATGAAGCACAAATAAAGAATCTTCAGCTCACGTTTCATCTGTTGAAGGAGAAATGTTTTGTACATTCAGGTCAAATAGTTGTGTCTGTGTGGATTTTTCAGGGTCAAAGGTCAAAAGTGTCCCTCACTTGGGGTGCAGTCCAAAAAATGATTGAATTCTATTAAATATCAAAATAAACGCTGCTGCAGTTCTTTAATGGGGAACACACTTGTGTTTCTGGAGCGATGGTGGCCCGCCGGTTAATGAACACACTTGTGTTTACGTTTTGTTCCTGCCTGATGTGAAGCTGCATCACAAACACCTACCTAAAAGTTAAAAAAATAATAATACTACAAATAAATCCATCATGAGACATTTATATTTACCATATCTGTCTACAAACACGAGGACAAGGGCCCCACCCACCCCCGCTTTTTTAAAAAAAAAAAGCTTTGTGACTACACATTTCAGCCACAGATCCATAAGGTTAACCACAAAACTAACTGGAACGCCACCAGCCCCCCTCACTCATCAGTCAGATTCAAACCAGCCTTACCAGACTACATGTGAACATCAACATGAATATTTACAGACCGGGAACGGATTATTGATCAACCACCTCACAAACACTCTTCTTCTAAACGACAACTGCAGAGTTCATGGCTATTAAAGTAAAGAAGGAAACGGTGTGAAGGTCTTTGTGAACCTGCTGCTGCCTTCGCTCTGAACCCAACTCAGCCAACGTCTGGGAACATTTCTGCCTCCTGGACAATGAAGAGCAGCAGGTGAACTCCTCACGAGTCCATTTTTGTCAATGTTTCGTCGTTGGCTCACCAAAGGAACCAAATTTCTCGCCATCATAGGTTAGAGAGAGGTCTCCAGGCTGTGGAGGGGGCTTCCCGGACAAGGTGGCAGCCCTGCGGAATTGGAAGGGATTAGACCGGACCTGGAGCCGTCCTTATGTAGCGGCCCAATATGGTCCATGGCATTGTTGTTCTGGATGGGTGAGGACTGGAGGGGCGGCAAGGTGGTCAGTGGAGGCGGGATGAAGATAGAGTTCCGTTTGGTTGGGGCGTCATCTTCACCCTCGATCTCATCGATCAGGGGGATCTGAGGTTCTACATCCTCGATGTGGAACTCGGGTTGACTCATGAAGTTGTGGATGGAGCTGCGTGACTCAGGCGTCTCCAGATTTTCATATGGAGACACGCTGTCTCTGAAGGCATTCACCACACGGATCTAAAAGACCAACAAGACAGAGTCAGAGTTAGTTGGAGGAGCAGCGTGTGGCACCTAACAACTCCAGCAGATAACTTAGTTCCTGTTGTATCGCTGGCGGAACTCACTCCCACATATCTTGAGACTGATGAGTTTTTATCCCCCCTAACCCCAAACCCTTGTAGTATTGACTTGTAACGACGTGAAGCAAACCGAGCTACAGATTATGGCTGAAGCGTATTTGTCTTCTTCCACTTTTCTGGGTCCAGGTCACAGTGGCATCAGCTTCAAGAAGGAAACACCAGACTTCCCTCTCCTACTTCCACCAGCTCTTCGGGGCGAATCCCGAGGCATTCCTACGCCAGCTGTGAGATATGATCCTGGATCAGCCCCGGGGTCTCCTCCCACTTGGCTCAAGACACCTCCCCTGGGAGGCATCTGAGGAGCATCCTTGCCAGATGCCCAAACCACCTCAGCTGTCTCCTTTCGGCTCCATGGCGGGAAATCTCGATGTAGGCCTTGATTAATTCAAGACTAAATCAGGATTTCCGCCCTTGCCGTCCCGGACGTCCAAGCTCTTCACCCTATAGCTAAGGCTGAGCCCAGCCACCCATGAAGAAAAGCCTTTTTGTATGCTGTACCCACAATCTCGTTTTTGACCAAAGCTCATGAAAGTACTTAAACTCCCCTACTTGAGGCAGGACCTCCCCCCTGACCTGGAGTGAGCGTATCTACCCTTTTTCTGGTTGAGAACCATGGTTTGGATATTTGGAGGTGACTGAACCTGCTGGGTTGAATCACAGGCTACTGGACTTGCTAGGTTGGTTGAAGACACCACACGAGTCCGTTATGAACTGAAGAAGCTTCTCAGATCAACCTTGAAATGTCTTCAGGCAAACTACAAACTCCAGTTGACGACCCATTTTACCCAACAAGTTACTATGACCTGGATGAGTGAGACCTTCACAGACATGGCCGCTTCAAAGCATCAGCCCATATTCTGTCCAAACGAGACGTGTGTGAAGGTTCTGAGTTATCCAGCTCGTAGTCATAACTTGCTGGGTTCAATCGACAGCAAATGGACTTGTTAGTTTGCTTGAAGATGTGTTCCCCGCCCATGGAAGGAGCTTCTTGAGCTGGTTATGTTTTTCATGACAGAAACAAGAACCTAGCCTTGTGTCATAAGTTTCAAGCAAGATCCAACAGAACAGTCAGTGAGTCACCTGCTTCTCCACGTTCACAGGAAACTCAACAGTTGCTGCCATACCTGCGTCTGGATGCGCTGGAGGCCACGGCACCAGAGCACTTGGCCCCTCCTCAGCTCCATTTCTGCATGGTCGATTTCATCCAGGTCCTTCATCTCCTCCAGCTCCTCCTCAGGGATCTCCTCCTGCTTTGTGCCGTGTCCTGCCGTCTTCAAGAACTTCAGCCAGCTGGTGGGGACACTGGACACCAGCTGAGAGAGGAACCGGCAACAGACATATACACACTCCTGTCAGATGAATGGGGCACCCTGTAGTGGTCTTTGTGCCCTAAAACTGCTGGTACGAGATGAACCAAAGGTTTTCAGAGGGAGGAAGTTTGGTAACAAGCTGCTAGCCGGGCAACCCAGACCTACATCAAGATGCTAGATCTGGGCGCTGTTAATTGACATGATGTGATTAGCCTGACCAGAGTGTTTTTGCAGCTCACAAGCTAACGGAGAGTTTTTAAAAGGTTTGCTACCGCTAGGGTGCATCTGGATTTCTCGGCTAAGAGGCTGCAAGAAGTGCAGTCAAACCAGTATTTAATATTATGGGCAAAGTTGTGACTGCATGTCTCACCTGTCCCCACAGGAGGCTGCCAAGTCCCAGGAAGACACACCACAGCCACTGTTCGATAGTCAGACTCACACAGCTGAACGGTTTGCCGCCGAACTGCACAATAACAATCTACAGGAGAAGAGACGCAGTATTTGCTTTGATGACATCCCACTGTGACACCAGCCCGGTGTGACTGCCATCGCAGGTTACCTGTATGCCGAATGTTCCCAGGACGATGGAGCAGAAGATAGGGTTGTTGATGACCCCTTCGAAGACGTTCCTCTCCCCGTGAATCTTGCGGGCGTTGAGCTCATTAAAGAGCTGCATAAGAACAAAGGTGTTGAACACGATGGTGTAGTGCTCGGAGGGCGGGGCGTGCAGGGGCGCGTTCCTGCCGCTGTCTATATCAAATATCTGCTCACCTGTGAGAGACAGGGTCAAAGGGTTAAGATGCATTTGATCGAATGTCTGGAGAACGGTGTGGTCCATGAAGAGCTTCCTTGAGTAATGTTCTACTATTGAATCTTTGCAGCTTGAAGCAGAGTCAGCACTAAATGATCAAGCTAGCCTTTGTTTGAAACTTTTACCTCAGGGTGCTGACATTGACACAGGACAATGTGAGGGTGAAGCATCAATCAATTGGACGACCTGCTCAGCTTCTTCAGCTAGTGCTGGCCCAATGCCAAGAGACACCCCCAAAGAGCTGCTAGGGACACTGGGCAACATCTGTGCACCTCACAGCATCCTGCATTGGTTTCCTCCAGGTACTCCACTCTCCACAGACCAAATACACGCAAGTAGGTTTACTGAAGACTAGGAATGTGAGTGTGCTTTGACTGGTCCAAGGTGTGCGCCACCTCTCGCCCCGTCGGCGGAATTCTACCATCATTGAAAGGATCAGCTGTGGGGTCACCCGTTCATACACCGATGGGCAGGTGCTGCCATGCGAGGCGCTGCCAGCACACTGGGAGCAATCTGGGGTTGAGTGTGTTGCCCAAAGACACTTTGACATGTGGACAATCTGAGCTGTGATTCAAACCACCGACCCTTCGGTCACTGTACCACTGAGCCTCAGCTACCCCATCGGAACCTTGTCCTCTCAGTCTGAGTGGTGCATTCACTGACCAAGGAACAGCAGGGTGAAGATAATGGTGAGTTGGTAGATGGCGTGTCCGAGGATGTTCTTCATCATGGTACGTGAGATGAGTGGCTTGTTGCGGCCGTAAGGGTTCCTGAGCAGCAGCGCCTCAGTTGGTGGTTCGGTGGCGAGTGCCAGTGAGGCAAAGGTGTCCATGATGAGGTTGACCCACAGCATCTGCACCGCTTTCAGAGGGGAGTCCTACAAAGGAAGACCTAGAATCAGTGTGAGTTGACGGCACGCTTCGGGGAGTAAGTGACCATCTAAGATGGGCCGAGAGCAGCCGTCTGGCAGCTCTGACCTGGGTGATGCAGGCTCCGGTGAAGGCAACCGTAACAGCAACCATGTTGACCGTGAGCTGGAACTGCAAGAACTTGGAGATGCTGTCGTACACGTTCCTGCCCCACATTACAGCCTTCACGATGCTGCTGAAGTTATCGTCAGTCAGGATGATGTCAGAAGCCTCTTTGGCCACATCGGTTCCTGCGATGCCCTGCACATCACAGCACCACGACTGACTAACATGAACCTGACCTGTGGCAGCTACCGAGGCGGTAGAAGATCACAAAGTTAACTTCAATGCGACAGTTTGGAGCCGTTACCATGGCAAAGCCAACATCTGCCTTCTTGAGGGCGGGTCCATCATTTGTTCCATCACCAGTTACCGCAACAACCTGCCTCTGCTCCAGCACGGTGCTGTCAATGATGCCTGCAAGGACAAATGACAGAAACACAGCGGAGAATGAATAGCTTAGTTTACAGTCACCATGGAACTGGACATTGCCAATCACCAGGTTAAAGTGCTTCTCACCTTTCACCAAAGTGTGTTTGTCTGTCGGAGACGATCGGGCGAGAACTCTCAACTTCGGCCAAATCTTATCGATACGTTCCTGTTCGATCTGGAGAAATAGACTTTTGTTCATGATCTGCATGACGATTCACAGATTTGTCGAATATTTCCCAGGGACCTCAAATCGAGTACACTGACATCTGACAGAGGGAGGACACGTCTGTCCCAGTCTTTGACTAACCTCTCCCTGGTCGTTGCGGATGCGTCGGTTAAATTCTTTGCCCTCCAGGCACAGGAAGTCATCCCCAGGGTGCAGGATGCCACATTTCATGGCGATGGCTCGGGCTGTGTTAATGTTGTCTCCAGTCACCATGCGGACAGTGATGCCGGCACGTTGGCACTTCCTGATGGCGTCTGGTACCTGATGAGAACCGCAGAGACAGGGATAGTCAGGACCAGCTCAACCGATGGGACGCTACACCTGAACAGATGTTTGTTAAGAGGCCATAGAATCAGGAGCTGACAAGTGGCTGACCCCCCCTGTGACTGGTTACCTACCTCTGGTCGCACAGGGTCCTCAATGCCGACCACAGCGATGCAAGTGAGACCAGTGAGGATGTGGCCTTCGTTGTCCCAGTCCGGCTCCTCAGCTACTGGGAAGTCTTTGTAGGCGAGGCAGATGGTCCTCAAACCCTCAGACGCCATCGGCTCAATCACCTTCTTCACGAGTTCGTCCCGGTCCCGAGATTTGAAGGCCTTGGCCTCACCGCTGGCTGTTAGGATCTTACAGCACCTGGGAGCGTGGAACAAGGTCACGCGGTCATCATGTGAGCGCGCACGGCGCCGTGGATCTCCCTGGAGCAGACCTACTTTCTGAGCAGGATCTCCGAGGCTCCTTTGCTGAACATCTTGTAGCTGCCGTCGTGGTTCTTCAGCACAGTACTCATGGACTTCCTCACGGAGTTGAAGGTGTACACCTTGAATAGTTTCTCCTCTGGAATTTCATTACGGACGCTCTGATAGTCTCGCCGTAGGTCGAGCGTGAGTCCCAGTAAGGCACATTCAGTCTTGTTTCCCACCTGTCGAGGCAGCCCGCCGTCTTTCTCTGGAGGCTGCAAGGGGCACCAGTCGAGGGGACAAAGTAAGGATGCTTCTCACATGATCTCCGCCACCGACAACTTCAAAATACAATGTGCAAGACATTTGGATTTATGACTGTAATTAATGTAACTTCTATAAGACAACCCTTCCATCAAATACCCAAACACACAGAGAGCGCAGACCTCTGCCAAGGAGATCATTTCACCCATTGGAATTTCCATCCAATATTTTTTTTCTATATATTTTGATTTCCACCAAGTATGAATCTAGCCTTATTTTATCTACAGCAGTGGAGTCCTTGACCCAGAAAACATCTCCTGACCATCTGGAAATACACTGATACCATTTTTAGGTTAATAGTTATTGACTTCAGCTAATGGTGGTGGTTTAGCTAATTAGGTTCTGGAGGACCTAGCTCCAGAACTACTGAAGATACAACAAATATCTGTTCACACTATGCTGATTCGGCAGCCTCTGAGCTACAATCTGGTGTCAGTTCATGTGTTTATCTTCATTTGTTCCCTGAAAATGCACCAGCACCAGAATACTGCCTGTTATTGATCAGAGATGATGAAAATGTCCCCATCTCACACTGAGTGAGAATCCTTCAACAGATCATCTGGTCCTGGTCCTCAACATTTCATTCCAATCTGTTCAAACCCTCTTGAGGATATTTTGCTAAAAGACAAATAGACAAACAAACACTGACAAAAACAGAACCTCCTTGAAGCATCAGTGTTTTCCGTTGAACCCTTGGGCTCAAACTGTTTGTCTCCTCTGTGTCCTGATCGCTGACCTGGATCCAGGCGGCAGTGATCAGATGAGTCCTGAGCCGCTGTGGCTCGTCTCCAAACCTACCTGCCCCTTTAGCTCAGCACACACAGCGTGTCCTGAATGGACACCTATATTTAAAGCTCACCATAATCTTGGTGGTGTAGGCGCAGTTGACCCCGATGCCGCGGACGAGCAGGTCCAAGACGGCGGCCGGAATCAGGTCCGGCTCCGGCACCTTCTTGTGGTAACGTCCTGCGATGTAGGCCTGTACCACGGTCATGCGGTTCATGGTGAGGGTGCCGGTCTTGTCTGAGCAGATGGCCGTAGCGTTGCCCATAGTTTCACAGGCGTCCAGGTGGCGGACCAGGTTGTTGTCTTTCATCATTTTCTGAAGGAGAAGAGCAGCATGACCAAAGTCTGACTGGTTCATCCTCAATTCACAAACAGAAATTAGAGGACTGAGCAGGAGACGCGTTACATACAGTCCTGTTACATATTCAATGCCCGTGGTTTACAGTACGTTGGGGGGGGGGGGTTCAAGAGAGAAGAATAAAATTATTAAATGTGGTCAAATGTAAAACAGGAAAACGTGGAAAAAGACAAAATAACAGAACAAGCGACAGAATTTAAGGCAAATCGCAGGTGAGACGCCTTGAAGTGGCTGTGTAGTGAGTATGTGAAAAAACTGCAGTCTCATTGTTGCATAAAGTGGCTAAGAGTGAGACAAGTTGTCTGAAAACTACCGTAATTATGCAACTATGTGCAATCTAACTATCAGAAAACAAAAAAAATGACTTAAAACTGAGAAGTTCGGTTCCCTAACTGGTGTGAAGAAGGAAAAAACGTCCATCGGTTCCTGGGATCGGAGGAGTTGCACTTCACAGCCAAGATGTCGTTATTACGGTAATGACTCACCGGCTTCCAGCCACAGAGCGAATGGGATTACCGTAATGACAGCAACATGGCTGTTGTCAACAACAGGAGACCCTGGAGAGGGGGGGTCTTCTTCTTCAGATAGATGATAGTAGATACCTGTGTGAGTGGGTGGGGCCTCCAGAATGAGGTACGCCCAGCCCATCTGTTGTTGTTGTTTTTTTTTTTTTTTAATTTCCAGGGTAGAGACCCTTCAGCTGGAATCTGGAGGTTCAGTTTCACCGTGTGTGGTCACTCTAAGATATAAAGCGATATAACGTCGATTTATTCCTCCAGACAGACCTTGACGGAGTAGGCCAGGGAGATGGTGACGGCCAGAGGGAGACCCTCCGGCACCGCCACCACCAGAACCGTCACCCCGATGATGAAGAACTTGACCAGGAACTGTACGTAGATGGGCAGACAGTCGTTGACCCACACCACCCCTTGAATCCAGAAGGTGTCTATCAGGAATCGAGTGATGAGGATGAGGACCGTGAGCGCCGACATGAACAGGCCTGCAGCCACAGACACAGACAGTTAATTCCAGAGAAGAGGACCAGTCTGGAGGTCAGACGTTCTCATCAGGTGTCTCTGACATCTCCTTGTACCTGCTTTGCCGATTTGCACAGCGAGTTTGGTCAGTTTCCCCTGGAGGACCGACTTTTCCTTCTTCCGTAGGTTTGTCTTCTTCTTGTCTGCTTCTCCTTCATCGTTGAGCGGCTGCATCTCCACAGCGGCTCCATCCTTGTTTTTTCCTGCGGGAGGATGTAAATCTGTACAAAGTGTTTCATGTGATACAAACACATTTTAGTTGAGAAAATCCAATTTCCCTTTGTGTTTTTGAAATAGTGACCTCCTGACATGTCTTTAGATGCACACATCTGACAGTGAATGAGTAGTAGTAATGGGAGTTTCTTTGCTGAAAGAAAATTAGGCTGTTGTTCACGTCTTGTGATCGAATCGTTCATCTCCTCCTGTTGCTGCGGTTACGGGTCGCGGTCGTGCTGGAGCTGATCCCAGCTGTCAGTGGGTGAACGAGTGAAGGACAGTGACTGAGAGTGACTGACAGTGACCAGTTATCCTCAGCATGCTGTTGGAGAAGGGAGGAAGACGGAGTACCTGGAGAGAACCCACACAGACACAGAAAGATCCCAGGCGAGGCATGGAACAAAGGACCTTCTTGCCATGAAGGAACAGGGCTAGCCACTGGACCACTGTGTCGCCCCTATTCAGATTCTTTTTTTTTTTTTTTCAAGACATAAAGGTCATTTACGGAGGCCTCCTGCTGCCACCACAGAACAATACAAAAACAAGAAAAAAAGGATGTGACACACTGTCACAGAATGCTGAGATTCTGGCACAGCGCGCACAGACTCATGGCGATATCGTCCTCAATAGCATGAGAGTGTCGGCATGTTTCAACCCAAGCAGGAAGTCAAACTGCATTAAACGTTTGCTGCGTAAGTGAACCTGCAGCACCAAACACAACACGTAGCTCGTAATCCGGTGACAGTGTCACTGAATTACTGATGGGGTTTTTATTTTTCTGAGGTGGTGTCCATTGGAAATAACCGGACCAGATCATCACAACAGTCAACCTATTCTGTGCCTGTGTGTGTGTGTGTGTGTGTGTGTGTGTGTGTGTGTGTGTGTGTGTGTGAGCACGTTGATCCCAGCTCAGTGATGAGGTTATTAGTGGACAGGCAGCAGCAGCAGCGGGGAGGAGAAGAGAGAAGCTGCCGAGCTTAAGGACGCTAATCTGCTTGGTCCTAATCACCATCAACAGAGTCAGGAGCACCTGCTGCTCCGACCACACACACACACACACACACACACACACACACACACACACACACACACACACACACACACACACACACACCATGTGGGAACACAAGGAACCACAAACTCTCGTTGAGTCCGGGAAACATCAGAGAAAGCTCGAACACGTTTTGGTGAAGGATGTACAGAAACATCATTAGAAGGAGAAGACTCCTCAACCCCTGAGCCTCCTCGTGAAGAAGATCACAGAGTCAGGAGGTTGGATGGTGATGCAAAGTACTACTAGATACCTGAAGTACCAGCAGATACCCGAAGAACCAGTGTATACCTGAAGAGCCACAGACACCTGAAGAACAACAGACACCTGAAGAACCAACAGACACCTGAAGAACCAACAGACACCTGAAGAACAACAGACACCTGAAGAACCAACAGACACCTGAAGAACAACAGACACCTGAAGAACCAACAGACACCTGAATAACCACAGACACCTGAAGAACAACAGACACCTGAAGAACCAACAGACACCTGAAGAACAACAGACACCTGAAGAACAACAGACACCTGAAGAACAACAGACACCTGAAGAACCACAGACACCTGAAGAACAACAGACACCTGAAGAACCAACAGACACCTGAAGAACCAACAGACACCTGAAGAACCAACAGACACCTGAAGAACAACAGACACCTGAAGAACCAACAGACACCTGAAGAACCAACAGACACCTGAAGAACAACAGACACCTGAAGAACAACAGACACCTGAAGAACAACAGACACCTGAAGAACAACAGACACCTGAAGAACCAACAGACACCTGAAGAACCACAGACACCTGAAGAACGACAGACACCTGAAGAACCAACAGACACCTGAAGAACAACAGACACCTGAAGAACCACAGACACCTGAAGAACAACAGACACCTGAAGAACCAACAGACACCTGAAGAACCACAGACACCTGAAGAACGACAGACACCTGAAGAACAACAGACACCTGAAGAACCACAGACACCTGAAGAACAACAGACACCTGAAGAACCAACACACACACACACACACACCTAAACTGATCACAGCTGTGATTGGCTGGATGAGCCTCATTTGTTTGG